>JAKEPQ010001006.1:8937500-9027500 GCA_024500445.1 Entomyzon cyanotis | reverse complement strand
AAGGCAGCAGAAATAAATTTTTCCGGGGAAGGAAAGTGGTTGAAAGGAAGGATCTGTGTTGCTATTAATACTTGTGTCTCAGCTGGAATAAAGTGTTCATACAAACAGTGTGTGCTGCTAGATAGCAGAATTTATAGTACTCCACCTGTATGGGATATTCAATACAAGGCACATTAAAAGGATTTAGAGCAGAAGAAGGAATCACTTCACTTGAAATACCATGACTGAGGTTTGTTGTTATAGCATCCACCTATTTTATTCTATTAAGGATTTTATACTGTCATCATTGTGGCATTTTTGATGGCTTTATGCCTCTTGATTTTAGTTTGGCCCTTCTCAGCATTCACCTTGTTGAAAGTAGAGGCTTCTTTTTCTCACTCCCCGAAATGAAGAGCAACCTGATTAATCCTGAGCTCTCTTAAATCCTAAAATTCAGCGATGTAACGTCCCACCCCTTAAAACTTTGCTTCAGTGTTGGTCAAGGACTTGAAAGAAGGGAGACAGAGCTCCCAGTATTTATGATGGGCCCAAGATGCCATGCAAAAATGTTGATAATCGTGTAATCATCTAGTGGATAAATACAAAATCCAGTACTCAGCACTTTAAAGTTTCCCCAGAAACCCCTCAAAATTATGGAACAAATCAGTGGCAATGATTCTCACTTGTCTTACCTTCCCTCCTTTTCTTTTCTTTTTTCAACAACCTAGGTGTATCATTTGCTAATATTGGCCATTTTGAACAGTCAGAGACCTCACTGAGGTTTGCTTTTGCAATCCATTCGGTAACATATCACCACAACACAAGCCACCTGTGGGCAGCAACTCATGTCAGCATTTTCAAGACAATATGGCAGCTGAGGAGCCGCTGTGATTGAACAGTGTGGAACAGGTGGGTAACACCATTTTCCTGTACAAACCTGGAAAAATTACACCTGGAATCCTGCCTTAGCTGCCTTTTTATCAGAAGGAAGCAGATCATGTGGAGGGGGTTCTGAGAGAGCAACATAAAATGATTAAAGGGCTGGAGGGAAATAGTTGGGCACGTAAGGAAGGCATGAAAACTGAATGTGTATAGTTTATGTAAGCAATATCAAAGGAGAGGGTATGATGACATAAAGTATAAATATCAGCAGGGAGGGGAATCATTTGAGTTGGTAGAAGGGATTAGAGCCAGAACAGAAGTGAAAGTGAGAAAAGAAAGATGTACGTGTCCTTAAGAGGAAAATTTTCCAGAGAGTGAGAGCTGCAGGACCATGGAGCAGTCCTCTAAATGAATTGGTAGAAGCTCTGTCTCTGGAGACAATTAAATCTGGACTATACAGAGCATCAGAAAATATAAAAATACACAGTAGGGAACAATCCTGCACTGTCAGGGGATGGACTAGATGACTTAATGCATCTTTTCCATTTCTAATTTCAATGATTCTATGGCTCATTAATTGCATATCATACAAATGCAGTAAAATTTGATGAGAATTAAAAAAAAAAAAGAGAGAGAGCCTACATTGGGGGAAGGCTGCTAGACTAAGTACAGACATATTCCTTAAAACATATGGGATGAGTACATCACTTCTTAAGGTTGTTGCTATTATTCTAAAAGTTATTTTATTCACATTTTCTTTAGCATACTGATGCTGCATGTAGCTGAGTGCAGGATAGGTGACACTTTCCTATGAGGATAGCTTGTGAATGGATGTTTTGCTCTCTTTCCTTAAGAACTTTAAAATGTACAGTTTCCTACACTGGGGTATCCTGGGGTGGAGTTAAATTCTAATCCCCCTTTACAGAATTTATATTATGTAGCTAGTTTATTTTCTTTTGAAACACACAGAGGAACTTTGACTGATTTCAATTGTCCTGGACCTAAACACCATATTGATAGCACAATCTGAATCTAGACCCTCTTAGAAAATTCAGGAGCATTTTGTCAGGGACCGGACAAACAACATTTTGAAGAAGTCTGGAATTATCTGTTGGAGGTCTTTAAATGGATGCTGGTTCTTAATCCTATGTATTAGCTGATCAAATGAAGTCATTATCCAGCTGAGGCCAGCCTTTTTCTCCTCCCAGTCATGTCTCACACCTTGAATGGGAGCCTCGTGTAACAGTCTGCTTCTTCTTCAGCCTTTCCCACAGAATGAGCTACATCCCATATTTTTCATGCAGGGTGCTACGATGGCCTCCTTCCTCAGGACAAGCACACCTGAGCAGCAGAGCAATGCAATCTTCCACTCAGTGTTGACAGGCATGATGATTTTGGAGCAGACAAAAACCCACAACATCGCGTCTCAGCTGGGGACATACCGCACCTCTTGGCACATGGTAGACCGTGGCATTGGCTTAGAAGAGGGGAAAACAGTACTTGAAAAGTCTCTACCCCCATGGGACATTGGGATCACTAAACTGTGTCCAAGTTCTCACCTCAGCTGAAGCCTTTGGTGCTCAGGGTCTTTGTAGTGAACTCATGTTAGGCAGCTCACGTGCCAGGCTTCTTTTACCTACTTGTCTAGAATAGTATAATAATGTTTAAAGAGCAGCACAGCTGGCTGCAGCTGGCCAGTAACTCAGCTTTATGGTGTCTGAGCAGAAAATTGAGTGAGGCAGGGAATCAGGGTGTACTAGCACATACACACAACATATTTCATTTTACTAGCTGCTCACTAAACACAAACCACATCTTTTTCTTCCTGTCTAAACATGCTGCTACGGAAAGTTAAGTCCTGTCCTTAATTTCTAACCTCAGTCTGTTAACTGGCTCTGTCCTGAGCTGTCTCCCTGACCATATAAACTGCAAAATATTGAGTAAATCAAGTTATGTTTCCATTCGAACATCTTGTAACAGATGTTCATTTGTTTCTAAGAGCTACAAAAGTTCTTCAATAGGTTAACAATGAGGCCCCCTTTTCTCCAAAGAGGTCTATAATAATTAGCTCTTGTTGAGCCCAGTGCAAGGCTGTGCCTGTCAGTAGCACACCATAAGAGCGTCATTTCCCCCTGAACACCCATGATATTTTTGGTACTGATCAATTCACACAATTAGTAATAAATTCTTACATAGGATGTCCTCACAAATCACAAAAGAAAGGTGTAAATGTATTCAGGAAAATACTTCTTAATGCATAACTGAGAAATAAGGGGGAATGCATCTAGCACATCCCTGCAATGCTCCTACAGCAGGTAGTGATTTCCTTTTCCTAGCACATACTCTGGGAAGGAGAAAGTTGAGTCAATTTTAGTGAATGTAAGAGCTAGCCTGTAGACTGAGACCTAAACCAGTGAGTTTGGCATGGCTACATAAGCACATAGCTTAAAAAAAGAGCTAAAACTTAGCCTGACCATCCTCCAGCTTGGGGCTTGATTAAAGGACAGTCATTTGGTGTCATTTAAAAGCAAATGAGGGGCAGGAACAAAACGAGATAGCCATTGCAGAGAAATGCAGGGCAGCAGAGACTTAGTGGAGCATAAAGCACCTTCAGTTTCAGGGGAACTGAAGGAAGGGGAGATGGTGGACCAGCTGAGCAGTGGAAAGGAGAACTCTGCACTACCTTCCTGGTTCTGGCTGGGGAGATGCCAGGGTTGCTTATGGCACAAGCATTGGAGACCTGCTGGGGCTGTATCTGGGATACTGAAGAAGCTCAGCTGAACTTGTGTCTCTTGAGTAATACACAATGTGTTGCTGTTTTACCTTGATGACTCCCTGGTTTATTAATTCACCATGGCACAACAGCACTACCATAATATTGGTGAAAAAGATGTTTCTACATCACAGCTTTTTGGAAGCATCTCTACTGTTCTGTCTATATATTCCTTCAGGACAAAGTTCATGCAAATTTCTTATCTTTGCAAAGAGGAACTCTTTATTTCGCCCTTGTTCTGCTCTGTTCTCTGCAATAGAGTAACAAAGCATGATTGCTGTAAACCTACTTTGGGTGGTCCCTTTCAGAGCTCCCCTAATCTTCCTGACCCTCATTGGCTTCTTTAGATCCCAGCTGCAAGACCATGAAGAGGTAAGACCTACTCTGTGTGTGTCATGCCAAAAGAAAAATAAAGGGAGAAGAGCATGACCTGTGTTCACAGACTGCGAGACCAATGGCAGCGTCTGAGAAAGAAGAGTCTTAAAAGAGTAATAACATTAATGCAGATGTAGAACTGTCATATTTAATTTACAATGGGCAGACAATTCCAGGCAATCACTCCCACAGCTATCATAACTCAGACATATTGCATATATGTGTGTGTGCGCTGCATTTATATGTGTGTGTGTATTGCATATAGATATGCAGAAAACTCATTATCGTGTACAGTAATGGTAAATATTTCATGGACCTCATTCTTTCAGTCTTAGTCCTTTGTGAAACCACTGAGGGAAGTTGCACCTGAACAGAAAATTGCAAGGGTATCAGGGTTTGGCTCCATGTCAATCTGTTTGCTTTATCTCACTGTGCTATTCCTTGGTGGTGACAGTAAGAGCAAGGGGCAACTCTTCTTCCCCTGTGAGGGAAAGATTGTTGTGCCACAAGGACCAGGCAGAGTAGCGCTTGAGTGAGCAGTGCATTTTCTGTCTCGTTTTAGAGAGCTGGGGGACACTGGGGATGGAATTAGGGAAGTTGGAGCACTGGCTCTGCTTCCTCTCTGCAGCCCAGAGCTATGCTCCCAGAAAAGAGAGCCTGGAACAAGCTGCTTACTGATTTGCATGCCTGCAATGCCCCTGGGAGAAAGTCTAGCTGGAGTGTGGCCACTTATTTTTACTGCATAACACCAGATTAGCTCCTTGCAGCTTGTTAACAAATAATGTTAAAAATCAGGTGAGAAAGCTTGATGACACTTCTTAGTTTCCTGCTGCCTATCTGCAATGACATTCACTTGATGTGAAGTGCCTGTTTGCCTGCAAACCTAGGCTAGTGCCAATTCTTCAAATCTTAGCTGATTCAGCTCTCTTTGCTCACCTATGGTCTTACTCCAACAAGAGTCTCCTAAGAATTAATATATATTGCATGTGCATAAAGGGGGAGGAATCTGTTTTTGCTGAACGCCAGCATGTTTCAGTTTCATCAGGCCCAGGGACAGCATTCCTCACGCTGAGTTTATCTAGCCCAGAAAGAGTCTTCTGCTTTTCTGACTCCTTTCTTGTCAAATGGAAACCAATCAATTCTCAGAGGGTGCTGAACTGAAACCAAGAAGCCAGTTTAAAATGTATCTTGCTGGAAATTGGCAAGCCTATCTACCTGCTCCACATCAGTGCCTTTCTGCTCAAGTGCTGTCTTGGCAGGAACACAAGATGGAATAAAAACAAGTAGTTCTTCCAAAATTCCTGCCTGCTTAAATTTACATACAAGATTAAATGATTTTTTGTCTTGTTATTATACCCCCTGGGTTCCTGCAGTACAGGTTGCTTTATGCATAAATCATTTATAGCTGACACATTGCCTATAATTTTCTCCAGAAACCGGTAGTTTCTTAGTGCAGTAAATTCACTATAATTTATAGCAGAAAAAACCTTGGAGTTGTGGATCTAACATTCCTCACTTGTGGTTCTGAGCTGTCAGGAATTGTTGTGCTGCTGCCCCTACCACACCACCACAACGTCACCGTGCTTCCCCCCAGCACTGCCTGCATACTAGATACAGGCAAAATGAGGCAGGGAGCTAGAAAGACCCCAATAACTGGTTTGCAATGTGGTGTGGAAGCAGCTAGACAGAGATGCTTACTTTTGCTTTTATTTTGTCCTTTTATTCAAATATGGGCCTGAAGAGACTTAGTCATCCCACACGCAGTTAACCTTTCCTATTTCTTGCAGTTTGACTCATTAACTTAGGGGGTGGAAAAAAAAAAAGAAAGTTTCCTATGTGACATGGAAGAAGTTTTTCTGAGGAGATTAATAACTTTCTCAGTCACATATGGTCAAGCCCTGTTTGTTTCCAGCCATATTTCAGAATGCCCTGGGGCTTTTTTTGGTGGTAGCTTGTCAAAAAAGCCACACGTTACCCTGATTTATCTGAGAGCCATTCATGCCAAGCCTGGAGCTGCTCAGCCATGCTTTGCTTGTATCATTTGTCCAGTGAAATGATAAGCTGAAAGTTCTTGCCTCGTAATACCAGGAAAAACGTGCGTGTGGCTGCGTGAGCCTTTGTCCTCCTCTGCAGCACATGAAGCTGAGGCAGGGTGTGTATTAGCTGTTGCACTACTTTGAAAATTGTCTATACAAAGACAGTTACTCTTCTTGATGGAGGGAAGGAGTAATTATGCTCCATTATATGCAAGTGCAAAAAGGAGTTACTGTGGATTAGGGTATGAATTGGCAGCTCATACACTGCTTAAAGATAAGTGTCCTTGTGTGGGTCTGTAACCCTGTGTGGTGAAAACCTGATCTGCTCTGCATGCGCAGCTGAGCCGTGTTGGCTGCAAGGCTGTGCACTAGGGCCAGTCCTACAGAGCAGCTACTGCAGGGTAGAACTCTTCCCCAGCTTCCCTCCTATTGACATTTTCATCTGTCTTACCCAAGGACAGACGATGAAGGGATCCATGAAAAATACCTTGTCTCCCCTCTGTGCAGCCCTGGTGGGTACTGCCTCAGCCCCTCCTTTCCCCTTGGACACCCTCAGAACAGCACAGGTTGGAAGGGCCAGTGGATGTCCCATGAGGCTGTCCTGGCAACAGCAAGGACTTGTTTAGTCTAAAAAGGGGGTGGTTGAGAAGAGATAGGATGACTGTCTCTTGATAAATACATCAGGAGCAAACAACAGGATATGTAAATTTTTTTTACAGGCTTTTGGGGGTTGTTTTTTAGTTTTTTTTTGTTTTAAGGCCATGTTGGCACAAGAACAAATGGTTGTACACTGCTAGCAAATAAATTTAGTCTGAAAATTAGAAGGAAGTCCTAATCAGAAGAGCAGGGAGGTCCTGGAACGACTTTCCAATTGGAGCAGCAGTGGGCAAAAGCAAACTGCTGTCTGGATGGAGGTGGATAGCTACATGAAAGGTTTTATATGTTATTCTTGTGCAAGGAAGGCACTGGCTAGAAAGTGTGGGAGGTCCCTTCCCATCTTGCTTGCTCTGCAATGTCTCTCAGTGCCTCTTTAAACTCCCCAGGGAGGGACTCTCCTAAATCATTTCTCTGAGAGTTCGGGGGCATCAGCCTCTCCAGTCAGGGGCAAGGCACTGATCAGGGAAGGCCCATCCTCTTCCTCATGCTCCCTTTCCTCAGGTCACCCCAAATAAAATAGGAGACAGGAGGCTCAGAGAAGCCAGCAAGATCTAGGTTTGAAGAAATTGTTTTTCAGATAAACTTTTGACATTCTGTCTATCCATGCTCACTATTCCCATTGTCAACAATCTACATTTTCATCACTTGTTTATTTCTAAATCCAAACTATTTACTTTTGGAAACACAGGCCCAGGTTTGAAATACCTACAGGCTCTTGCTGAAAAAAGCTGCACATGTATACCATTTTTGAGGGTTCTTTTTCATTAGCAGGGATTTTCTTCACACGCGGAAATAATATTAGGAAAATAGACTTATTTTTAAAGATGACTGATGTGCGTTGATGAGTTTTTCAGCAAATGTGCTCAGCAGACATAGCAAAATGCCTCAGCGTCAGCAGACATAAATTCAGAACAACAAAAACCAGTCATTTCTCACAATGGCTTGTTTTCCTCTGGGAAATTGTAGGCAAAATTTCTTCTTGGCTGACTACACTTGTCAGTATTTGGCAGAATCTTTTAAACCCTGGCAAGATTGTGGCATTGCCTGCCCAACTCCTGAAATCCAGAGGAGGGAGAGAGCCCGGTGCCAGGGAGGCCCTCAGTGCCATCACCACTGACAAATCACTGGAGACCTTGTTGTCTCAGCCTCCTGTGCAGCTCTGGTGTTTGACTTGGCGGTTCTTGATGTTCCTAGTGTGATTCAAGTGTTTACCATCATGTCCACCGCATGCAAACCCTTCAAAATGTCAAACATCACAGATTAAAATAAAATAAAATACGGTGAACACAGGATATGTGACTCCCAAGGCAGCCGTGACAAAAATGCATCCTCAATCACATACACTTTCGCCACTTCAAAGAAAATGCCGTGCAATGAAAGGCTAACTCTTCATCAGGCCTTTTCAGATCAGGCGTTTTTCTCAGGTCTGTTCCTGGAACACGTTCAGAGAAAACTCTCTCCCCTCACCCATTTGGAAAATGTCTTACATTTGACTCATATCACTGCATACTCTCCAGTCCTCTCTAGGGCCCTGCAATAAATGTCACAAGGAAAAGGATAAGGAGGCAGAGGCTCTGACTAGGACTGTTTCAGGAGCTAGTTTAATTTTTAGTTGTTTACTGTAGCTTATATAAATTAAACTCTGAACATCCTTGTCCTCCCTTGTTCCTTTCAACAGATTTCATTCCAAAACCTTTTCAGGTATGCGGACATAAATCTGGAGAAATTCCCCTGGGTTGTCCAAACTGCCGCAGACATGCACTTCTAAATAAGACCAGTGTACTGCTGATGTGGTTACAAGGTTGGCATGAGCTTAGACTTTATTTTTTCCTTCCAATGTTGCAAAACTGTGGTCTCAACACAGTTTATACTGGACAATTTCCATCCTCCAAGAATCTGACAAGTAAAGCACATTTGTGAAGACTGTGATTCTGTGATTTCCAGAAAATAAGGGCTGCAGCTTTAGGCTGCCACTCTGCTCTTTGGCAGTGCCACAGGGCTGATTCCAGCAGGGCTGACTCCCAGACCACTTATTTGGAAAATGCTCACCTAATGGGACAAATTTCAGATGCGCCTGCATTACTTGGGAGATATTAGTCAAGCACATTTAAATTGCCATTTTACAAATCTTTTCTAGCTCTTCATTTCAGGTTACTATTGCTGAAAATTATCCATGGAAGTGAATATGGTATATTTATTTTTTGATAATGCATATATCACAGGGGAGATCCAGGATATCTGTAAAACTTGGAAGTGCAGCACTGAATTACAGAACCATGGAGCTCTCTTTCTAAGCCCATGCTGTCACTGAATCTGCCACCAAAATCCTGACACAGAGACAAAAGCACAGTGGGGTTGATGGTGCCTTAGTGCCAGTGCCAGTGGGTGTTTCACTGGCACACACAACTGGCTCATGAGCTTCTGAACTCCTCTGTCATCCAGGAAAGTTCAAGGAAGTGTCACTGGTTTTGGCTTTGCAGGTCATTCCTTCAGCTCTCTCTGATTTCTGAAGTGTGGCTCATTGCCTTGCTTCTTCAAGCCCCCAAACCAACTAGAGTCACATTGGAAAAGACTTTCCAGTAGCATATATGCTTGTTTTCTGCCCTGATCCTTCCTTTCTTCTTCATCCCTATGTAGGATAGGAGCAGACAGAGGTTGTTGTGGGTACAGACCCAGGCTTTTGATTTATCTAAGAGGTGTCTATTTTTGGTAGCAGCATATTGCTTCAGTAAACTTCATTAGTGAAAGATTAAAAGACAAATTCAGGACTGTGCAATATTAACTCCACAGGTCCAGAGACATAGTCCTAGAGCAGAGCATCTGGAAACCTGTTAAAAAGAACACTCTCCACAGCAGAGATCCTGAAAAATCTGTGCTCTTCCTCCCTTTGTATAAATTTAGCATGTCCTGCTGACAGGTCCTCAACTTATGTGTGAGCTGGGAGAGAACATATTCAACAGCACTCCTGGCAGAGTCAGGAAGGTGCAGTCTGCAGCACATACTGTTGTGTCCTCTAGGACTCCAACACTGGATGAAAAGTCTGGCAGCAGAGTGAAATGAACACCAGATCAAGCTGTGCACACACAGTCTTTTTTGCAGAGTGACCAGGACTGGAGAATGTTTGCTGAATGATGCTCTCAAGAGGGGGCTTTTTACCCTACACCATCATGTTGCTCTCCTTTAGATTCTTGTCCATACACTTGGTCCACACCTGTGCTGCTCCCTGTGACGTGTCTACTCCAGAAAGCCAGCACATGGCAGCAAAACAGTCAGGGGTTAGGGGTAGCTTCATTCTCAGTACTGCCTAGCAAATATTTGATTCATTGATAATGGCAATTTTAGGTTAAGGACGGGGTCGGTAACATAATGTAGAGGATCCCACTTGCTGGTGCTAGACAACTTTGTACTTTGCTGTCAGAGAGGAGTACCTCACTCTAATGGAAATTCTACTGGGTTTGGGGGATTTTCAGTTCCCAGTTCTTGTTGGATGCTTTTCTGTCATGACAAAAGGGTTTTTAACTAACAGTTGTGGGCTTGGGCCCTAGCAGAAACTAGTTGAGGGAATCTGATGGTATCTATTGGAATTTCTACTGCAACAAATGGGGGAAATATTAATCATTTTCTTTTTAAACACCAACAGTATGTTCTGTGCTCTGCTGTACAGAATCCAAAGTACAGACAGTGCTTGTACTGAAGAACTTGCATGTCCAAACAAGGGCCAGACTGATTGCAGTGAGTAACCTAGAGGTACAAAAACTTTTCTGCTAGTATACATTAAATGATTATGTGTGAATTGTCAGGCTTTATAGCTAACTGATTGTAAAAGGAACTTGCTAACAAGCTGCTATGACAAATATTATTGCTTTATTTGCAGTCAGTCGCCAGATCTACAGAACTATTTATCTCTTTCATACATTGCCATATTTTTGTTCAAAACCTTAAAAACCAGCCACTGCCTCCCCAAAAAAGCAAAGGTAAGCATTTGATGAGGTCATTATTACTGCCCTGCTGCACACATCACCTTAATTACATTGTCATACCTTTCTGCTTTTTATTTAGTCTAGTTTATTTTTTATTTAGTCTTATGGAGTGTGTGGAGGATTCCTGCTCATTGTAGACTTAATTCTAAGAAAAAAGAAAGGGAGAGATAATCTGCTGGGTTTTGGATACAGCAACCAGTCTGAGTCATTGATATGCAGCTGGACCTCTTGCCCATTCAATTTCCTTTCTGCACAGTTGAATGCCAATTATTCAGTTGAACATACCTTTCCATGCTACCCAGTTTATATGCCCTTGGGATGAAAATGATAGCTCATGAATAAGGTAATGTGTCAAACTAGCTTGGCAAACTCAGGCAATTGGGCACTTTTTAAAGGCATTCAAACTTTTTCTCTGTGGTTAGATCAGGGATCTAAAACACATCTGCTCCTCTGACCCAACCCAGCAGCCCACATCAATCACTAAGATCAACCAGTTTCCTGTGTGCAACACCAGTCAGAAGGCAGAATGACCACACATGGCAGTCTGCCTCAGTGTAAGCCCCAGGAATTAATATTTCCTGCAAAGACATCTTTTTTTCCCCCTCCTTTGGGGAGTCCTATTGTATTAGTTCTTTCCTGAGAAACCTGTCAAGAGCAGAGTACGAAGTCCAGGCACAGGAAGAGAACTTAATGACCAAGAAATACACATTGAAAAAGGGCATGTTTTATTCAGATAGCAATGGGTTAGAGGGCATGTCATGAAACAGCAGAGTTAGTATCCTATTCTGGGCTATCAAATAACCTATCTCACATGCTGACCTCCAGACCTGGTTTGGATTGAAAAATTCCTCTGAAATCCATAATAGTTTGTTGCTTTCCACATTGTATTAATTAAAAATCATGGAGTAATGGTTCCTCAAAAGGAAAATGACTCATTCACAATGAATAGTTGGCAAGTTTGCTAATGAATCAAGAATCAGGAGAAAAGGCAGATGTGTATTGCCATTGAGAGAGATTTTTTTAATATGGTTGGAGACTAAGCAGGATAATGATAAAATTAATACTGGACTGCCGAAAAGGTTGAAAAACATAAGGAGCAATTGTAATAGAAAAGAGAGAAAAAAACAAGACATACCTTTTTCATTAATTTTACATTCAGTGTAGGGGGCTTTGTTTCTCCTTTTTAGTGTAAGACCAACTATATTGAGGAGAACACTAAGGGTGTTTAGAATATTGTGAGACTGGGCAAACATCTCCTTGAAAGACCTAACTGTCAACCAAAAAGTAATAACTTCATACCCTTTTAAAATTTGGACACGATGTATTTGATTGTGAAATGTATTTTGGCTTGTGAAGAATTTGAATGCAAAGAAGATTTTCAAAGATACCTGGACAGATCAAGATCTATTTCTAACTCATTTGAAAGAAGTCAGCATCTCAGCTGCTTGTTATCATGCTGGTAACATACCTTGCTTGTAGAATTGTTCACAAAGACAGAAAAGCATTTAAATGGTTCTTTGAACAACTGGTGGTAAGGTAAGGTCAAGAGAGATTAAGTGAACTGTGTCAAGCCCCAGGAATTCAACCATGCACAGCTCAAGGCCCATCCAGGAGGATGCTAGGGACTGGATGTGGATGTAGGACTTGAGGATGTGTTTGTAATTACAGAAGGACTTCAAGGCCTCTTTGTGAGGTCAGGACAACCAGAGCAGCACCAGGTGATTTAAAAGGGCCATGGAGAAGATGCAACTTCTGCTGCTTGGCATTCTTGCTGCGATGAAAATGCATATTACACACTCCCTGCCTTTGTCTGCAAGGGAGGGGGCATGCGGGGATACTGGGGCTCTCTGCAGGTTTCACTGCTGGAAGCCTGTGTGAAATCAGGCACAGCTCCCACTGAGGAGTGGGATGATCTGATTTTTTGAATTCTGAACTAGAGTATTAGCTCCTTCCTTGGAATAGCCAGAAACCTCATTTTCAGCACATGTATATTGTGTACGCTCTGTGAATGTGTGCTCATTCTGAGGTTTGTTCAGAAATCTCTGGAATTGATTCTGAAGGTAGATAAATGCTTTCTCTTTCCTGTGAAAGGAAATAGACCTGTGCCCAGGATCTATTTCTTAGGTCTCTTAGTTAAAATCAAGACTTTACTTGCAAAACTGGAAAACAAGAGCATCTAGGTTAAATATTGCAGCTTTTTCTGCTGGCCTCAGCAGAGCAGCTTCTTTAGATGAACTGAATACCACTTACTTCAAAAATCACTTCTATTCCAATTTCAGTGTTGGCTTCCCTGTCTAGTTAATTAATCTCCCAGGATTGGAGATTAAGCGAATTTGGAAAGTGTGCAGAATTTGGTTCTCAGAGAGTTGCATACATTTGCCATTTGTGGTTAGGAATAGAACCCAGAGAATGTTTATTCCATGGTAGGAAAAACAGTTTTTACTTTTCTTAAACACAGCTAGCTGGTTTATGTCTCCTGGCAGGAGTACAGTAACTTTGAGCAACTAGTTTGTTTGTTCCAGCTAATTTATAGAGGGTGGTATTCATTTTCCTTTTCCCTTAAAAAGGTTCTGTCCTGCAATTTAGGCCTGTAATGAGGCATTGCTTAGACCTGATAGAAATCAGGCATACAGTGTTCTCAGGAATCCAAATAGCCAGGCAAGGGTGTGCTAAATCTGTCATGCCTCCAACAAGCTATTAAATGCCACAGCTACTGCTGTGTCCTGTAGTTCTTCGGGTCTCCCAGTGCAAGAGGCCCTTTTTCAGAAAACGAGAGTGGAAGGATGTGGAGATAATTAGCAATCTCATTCCAAGAACTGGGCTGTCATTAAAGCAGGCTCAGTGTAAAGTAAGGCAATAGCCATCCGTGTGTCTTGAGAAAGCGAGGAAAAGAATGGTGAAACACCACCACATTAAAACAAACACTAAAGTCTGAAACCAAAACTCTCCAGAGCAACTACAGTGATTTGCTCCTGGTTTTCATTTACACCATGAACCCACCATGTGCCTTTTTAAGAATTTCCTTTCCATTTGAGTCATCTCAAGCATGGAGGCATGAAGAGCAGGTGGTGTAAATTTGGGAAAGCTCCCACCGGCTGCCAGAGCTTCACAGCTCAGCTGGATAGAGGCGAAAGTGGAGGCAGTTGGGGCCCAGGTGGCTTTGCAGAATTTTCCTTTCCATCCCATCTGTGTCTGCCCCAAAGTTGATTCCAAGCAGTGCTGAAGCTGTTGCCAGCTCCTTTCCTGCTTACTGCAGGTAACCCAGGGTTAAGAAGCCAGTTAGGAGGCCCTTTACAGGACAAGTCTGAAGGGTTGTGTATGAATTAGCATCTCAGAGATGGCTAGGAAGCCATACTGCATCTAGTAACTGAGTGCATTAAAAATCCTCATGTGGACACTAGCGAAGTCTGTCTGTTCTCTAGTCTGGATGGCAATGTGGACAGAGTGGTCTGAAAACAGTCTTATTCATCAAGTGGGCAACGCCAGGGAAGAGCCTAAGTGGTGGCTCAGACCCAGAGTATTAAAGTACTGAAAACAAGCAACATCAGGTGATGTTTAAGATGAACACACCAGTGCATTATTTTATGCAGTATTTCTTTTATTTGGGTAGATTATCTTTTGCACTTCTGTGGAATGCTGCTATGGAAATTGGGGGCTAGCAAGGCAGAGTTCACTCCCAGTGCACGGTGACAGGAAATAAACAAAGAGAGTATTAGAATAAAATCAGGGTAAATGCAATGGATAGAATTTTTAAATTCCATTTACTCCCTCATGTGAAAGTAATCCATCCTTGTGTGCCTAAACCAGTCTTATAATGGATGCTATCTCATACTGGCACTTTGAGTAACCATATATTTCTGATGTGTGAGTTATTAAAATTTAAGCCTGCCTGAGTCTTGCAATAAAGCTTTGCTGAGTGTTAGGTCAGTCAGAGATCTCAAAGCCAAGCAGAAGAACCACCCATGGAAAAGGCCCTTGCATAAATTCTTATCCTTGTTTTGCACTCGTCCCTGATTTACACATTAAAACCAGATTATTGCATACTGACTTGCCTAGTATAATCATACAGAAGTGTGGGTTTCAATGCCAGTATATATATTTTAAAGCTTAGATTGGAAATTTATTTCAGCACTTTACTTGGGAGACATAAAAGCCATAAAGAGGAATAAAGATCTTTATAAGGTTTGATGAAGCTTCATAGAAAGCCACAAAGGAAGAAACATTGCACAATGGTAAGTATGAGTAGAGGAAAGGGGAAGTCTCCTAGAAGAGCTTTTACTCTGAGGAATTTTCTTTGGCTCTTTTTGTAAGACCTGGGATTAGTTGAGCTCCTTGTCAAGCTTCTGGACCAATTTATTTTCCCGAGCATTTAGGGAGAGGCCACTTTGAAAGCTAAGGAGATAATTGCAGGATGAAAGGAACTGCTAGTTTGAAGAAGCCCATTTGATGAGTGTGTCTTTTTATTGAGGATTTATTTTGTCCTCTGATAGTGTGTGTTTTAAGTGCAGTACAAAGTACCTACAGTGATAGAGAGGCATTTAAAATAATTACATTTTAATTAATTAATATAATGAATGACTGATAGGAAGATCAAATCATTATCATTATCTTTTAGTGATAAAAGGAGGGTGGAGAGGAAGTAAAGAAGAAGGGTTGGTGTAGCTGTCTCCAGCCTAACACATGTTTATTTAAGTGACTTTATACAAACATAACCCTGTGTGTCAGTTACATCAGCAGCATGTCAGTCGGCACTTCTGGTTACAGACTATTCCAAAGTCATTCATCATTCAATGCTATAAAAGCCATTTACCCTCAGCTCACCAACCAATCAAACCAACTAGAAAACAGAGCAGGAAAGAAGCACTAACAATTGTCTTTACTTTCCTTTTAACTTTTGCTGCAACAATTCAATACATCCTGTGTGGTGGGATAGTGGAGAGGTTTTGCTGAACTAAATAGAGCCTCCTTCACCAGGTCATTAAAAGCAGGAAAGGAAATGGAAAGAGAGAGAAAGGAGCAAAAAATGAGAGCATGGAAAAGTTAACCCTTGCTGTACCAGTCTTTCTTACACAAAGAATTTACAAATTGCCTTTATCTATATCTTTCACACTCATGAACATGGTTTCTAATTATTTTGTGCCAGCTTTAAAGGCAATGCAAGGTCTCAGTACACTGGGAAAGTTCTGATGTAAGTCATCATGGCCAGGAACTGCTTGGCTGCCCTTAAATTCAACATAAACCTCCCAAGGTTGGGCTGCTGAGAGAGCAGAAAGTCACCAGTGCTATAAGGACTTGATGAGAGATCGCCACATCTTCACACATGCTACTCTCCAAGCCATTCCCTTGTGCTCTGTGTTCCACTGTCACTTTCTCCAGGTAAATAACTTGAATCCCAGATGCCTGAGAATGCCATGACCAGGAAGTGCAGCACGCTGAGGAAAAGACGGTTTAGAAAATGGCAATTCCAAGGTGAGAAAATAGTGATGGGAAGGTCTTTCCAGTCTTGATTGGTCCTCCCTCTAATTTGATAACTAACTCCTGCTACTTTCTTCCCATTTATGCTGATATATGGCTTGATCCTCCAAACCTTTACTCTCATGAGTGATCCCATTAAGATAAATGAGACCTCTCTCATGTGACTGAGAGTGGGCAGGTAGCTGAATAAAATGATCAGCAAAATCAATCAGTTCTCCCTTGTCTCCCTGGTAAAAGTCCCTCCATTGTAAGTGTGCTAGCATGCAAAAAAAGGGATTATTATTGGGTAATAATTTGTAAAATGTCCGTATCCAGTTGCTTTTTGGCTGTTTAACTATGGCATTTTTCTGTCTGTGTTCTGCCTGACTCAAATCCTCCCCTCATGTTTATTATTAGTTAACTATTTCTTAATGGACCCCTTCATTTATGAATAAAACTCAACAGCAATTACAGCCCCAGTGGAGACCAGTACCGTACCCATCTGCTCTGTCACTCGCTCTTGGCATTGGCATTCTGGGTCAGTCTCAGCCCCTCTAATTGTAACAAGCTAGGATCAATTTTCCAGTGGCAGCTTGAAAATAATAGTACGAAATGTATATTAATACAGAAATATATTGTGAAACTGTCCTTAAACAAACAAATGAGCCACTTTAAAATATTACTGCTATAAATGACCATGACAGTAGCACAGCACATATAATAAAAAATAACTACTGAAGAGAAGCTGCTGAATTACTATAGTAATAAACCAGATGTGATTATTATCATTTAACACAGTCATTGAATACCATGAATCCCTGAAGCCATTAAAATATTTATGATTAAACATTTGCTATTCCTTAGAACAGAACATACAGTCGGGTACTAAAAAACTGTTAAGGTATTATTTTGGCTAACACATGCTCGTGCCATGATAAAGGTCAGCCACCACTTTCAGCTTCCTGGAAAGAACACCAAACTGCTTCCCTCCCTCTATTTTGTTTTTCTAATAACCACTATGGAGTTGGATACCTCTGCACACATTATGATGTTCAATAGAGACATATAGATGCATGCTTACACTTTCCTACATGTACCTATATGTAGGAACAAACACAAATATCCAATTTCATTTGTGGAGAAATGCATGCTTTCTGTCTTTAAGGAATTATAACAAAATATTTAATGCTTTTAGGAAAAATATACTTGAGACAAAGCAATAAGCATATGGGAACATGAAGTCTAATTACCTTCAGGAATTTTAGCATGCAAGCATCATATTACCCACTGAATATATTTTATCTTGTGGGCGCTGAATTATTTTTTTCTCTGTTGGAAGTGCTTCCCTGCCTGTCTTTCCATTGTCTGCAGCTGCCTGATTGCCTACTGCTAAAGCAGCCTCAGCTCCTGCGAGCTGCAGGTTGGAGGTGTCTCTTGCTGGTGTGAGTGAGGATGGGTGGTGGTGAGCTGTGCAGGTGCCTGGCCCTCTTGGGTTGTGCAACATTGGGCTTAAGAGCATGGAGGGGAAGGACACTGCAGCCCTCCCAGCCCATGTGCAGCCCTCCCAGCTTGGCCAAATGTGCATTGCTGCTCTCTGCAAGTGCCTTTTGCTGCCAGGTGACAGGGATTCTCCTGCAGCTCTGGCACTCTGTTCTTTAGACACAGGGTTCCTGTGCCGTCACCGTGCGGTTGCTCTTTGCTACACACAGAAAACCATCAAGTCACAGATGTATTTTAATGCTTTAATATGCATCTCCAATAATAAACAAGATGTGTCCTCTCATAAATGCCTCCTAGACTCAAGCAGCTAAGAGACATCCTTCCCTCATACTCTTTTTCCCTACTATTACAGAATACCAGATACTCTTTCTGGACACTCATGAACAAAAGGAAGTCAAACCTTGACTTGACCAGGGCAATGCTATGGAAAATTCTGACTTGCTTTACAGGATTTTACTGTCCTGGCTTGGAA
Organism: Entomyzon cyanotis; assembly: GCA_024500445.1. Classification (NCBI taxonomy): domain Eukaryota; kingdom Metazoa; phylum Chordata; class Aves; order Passeriformes; family Meliphagidae; genus Entomyzon; species Entomyzon cyanotis. Next base: position 9,009,392 of record JAKEPQ010001006.1, on the reverse strand, counting down.
GTCTGCAAGCCCTGTGGTGGCCAGGGCAGCCAATGGGAACTGCAAGTGTACATGGGGAAGGATGAGGAGCTTTAAAATTGTACCAATTATGGCAAAAAGTGGAGCTACATCCTGAGGTGCTTGCATCAAGCAAAGGGGAGTCTTCTTTGATAAGCAAATCTGCCCTGGGAAATGCCCATCTCTCCTTGCTGCCCCAAGGAGAAGTCAAGATGAGTGTAACTGAGTTGTCCGAGAGTCAGAAGGCTGATAATAAGTAAGATGAAGCTCATCTTCAAGTAATGTGTGACACACAAGTCTAAAGCTCTGCTTGCTTGCCACCTGTCTGTGAAGGCACATATCCTCCATCCTTGTCCTACATGTTGTGTTTCCCTCCTGAGCAGCTGAGCACATGCCTCAGGACTGTCTGAGCAACAAAAATTGAGCTCTACTTGGACTAAAACCCTTGGGTGATCTAAGTCCAGTGGGTTTTTGCAGAGGAAATGAACACACTGACAATTCTGGCATGCACTGCAAATTTTGGAAAAAAGAGGGGTAACTGCTGCTGCTTTCTTGTAAATGAGAACAAATGAGAAGGTCATCATGCCCTGCTTTTATGTAAAAGTCAGGTGGTAGAGCACTTACCCAGAGAGTGGGAAATATGTGTTCAGTTCTTTCATCTGCCTGAGAAGATTCAAACTTGCACTTTCTACAGCAGTGGAGTAACCAACTAAGCACAGGCTGGTCCCAGTGGTGTGTTAGTCCTGTCCAAAGGTTATCCCTGGGGTCTAATGTGGAAGTTTATCTAATTTCTTGATATGGCTAGGTCATGACAGAGTAGAGAGGCATAACTCTGTGTGGAAGTGAAATGGAGATGCAATATTGATGCATTTAGGCAAGACAGAAACTGTGGGAAGGTTTCCAGCATTGCACTCTTGGAGTCAAGCTTCTCACTTTCACCAAAGATCTACTTCAGAAGCTTCCATGCTCTCTCCACGGGAGCACATATCAGGCAGGGGGCTGGCTGCCTGCAGTACATACAGCCAAAGGTTGGATGCTGGATGACACTTAACCCTTCTAAGTTGTCTGACAGGAATTTTTGGAGATCCAGCACTCTTAAACCAGTCATTATGTGGGGGATTGTGAGGGCAGGCAGTAACTGTCAGTCATGAGTGTCATTTTTAAATTTGTCCCATGGATCTGAAGGTTCCTCTGCTAGCTCATGGCCAGTAGCCCTTCTTGAGAGCCATCCATCTCCAGTTCCAAAAGCTGTTTTGCCATATCTGCTAGACAGAGCCACTACACAGCCTGCATGCCTTTTTTATTTTTCTGAGGCACAAGAACATTAAATGAAGTGATATTGGGAGATTCCACCAGTCCTTGTGTCAGCAACCTCAGTAATAAGACTAAAATTTATTTTATTCTCCAGATGACCAGGAAGGACTCCAAAGACCACTTGTGGTCTATGAAGATTACTGTCTGAAAATCCTCCATCTAGACTTGGGTGTTTTCTGTTTATTAGTCTGTGGCTATGCTATTTCATCCCTCAAGTAAACCCCATATACCATCCTCATGTGTCCTCCCTGTGAGTATCATCACCAGACACTACCTGGTGTGAGTGGGAGCAGGCACATTGCAACAAATTAGACAGCACTGCATCCAAAAATAATTAGTCGTAACCAAGGGCTGTTCTGACAACTCGTCTTTCATTCTCAGCCATACGAAATAAAGATTGCTTTAGTTTACCTGTAAGATTTTTACTAGAGATTCAGGCTTTGTGTTCAGTACTAACCAAGGGCGAGGTTGGAATTTGCTTGGATGGTATCGTTCTACCCACAGATGTTTTCTAAGACCTCAAAAATGTCAGAGAGTGTAGGGTCTCACTGATGCTTATGAGTTTCCCACTGTCTGGATTTACCAAAATCAAGTTTATGAGAGATTTTAGCTGCATTCAAAATGGAAAATAAGGGTATTGCAGCAGTTGATCCAGCAGCCATCTGCTCAGAGCCAGAGAGACAAATCCAAATTCCTCATTCTTCTTCTCCTAAAATTTGAGAAAGGCTGGAGTTACTTCATGCTTGCTTTGATAAATAAGAAACTGAAGAATCTGTTGGCCTGAGTGGAGGTTTCACAAATTAAGAGCAGCTTTTAATACAATGCAAGATTTCTGTAAGCTTTCCATTATTCTGATTTATTAGTTCTCAAGATGGTGTGGAAAGTGAACAGAATGCATACTTGAACAAGAAATTAAATTGCAAGAGCTTTCACTGTTCTGATTATAGGACTCCTCCATTTGTGACTCATAAGGCATAATCCTGCTGTACTGTTGCTATAAACTCCACATCCTGGATGGTTGCATTTTGGAAAAGATTGTGTGTCTTCTGATTTTTATAAAATCCTGGATTTTTTTGGCTTCTACCTGTTTCCAAAGGCATAGATTTAGGCAAAACTATAGCCAGGAAAAGAAAACATGGGAGAAATCAAGAGGAGTGTTTGACTACTACTGCAAGAAGGCATCTAGGTTGGACATGTCTCTAAGGTGGGCACCTTACATGTAAACACTGTTCCCTGTGCTCTGTGGAGTGTCTGCCTACAGCTCATTTTGGGTCAGTGACATGGCTGGTCCAGCTGCACTCTGTGAGTTCAATAGAGATTCCTACAGTGCCAGAGCTCAGAGAAAAAAAAATGGCTCTGCCCATGCATTTGGAACCAAAATCCTGATTTCCTCTTGGTGTGGCTGTTACAGGATGAAGGTGACTCAGGACACAGATTTGTGGGATACAGCAATGAGAACCAGTCAGGGAAATGTTATTAGCACTGTGTGCTGTCTGAAAACAAGAGTCCTGTTTAAATCCAAGTCACTGTGACATTACTCCCTTCCCTTCCCTTCCCTTCCCTTCCCTTCCCTTCCCTTCCCTTCCCTTCCCTTCCTTCCCTTCCCTTCCCTTCCCTTCCCTTCCCTTCCCTTCCTTCCCTTCCCTTCCCTTCCCTTCCCTTCCCTTCCCTTCCCTTCCTTCCCTTCCTTCCTTCCCTTCCCTTCCCTTCCTTCCCTTCCCTTCCCTTCCTTCCCTTCCCTTCCCTTCCCTTCCCTTCCCTTCCCTTCCCTTCCCTTCCCTTCCCTTCCCTTCCCTTCCCTTCCTTCCCTTCCCTTCCCTTCCCTTCCCTTCCCTTCCCTTCCCTTCCCTTCCCTTCCCTTCCCTTCCCTTCCCTTCCCTTTTTAAATACTTTACTTTCTCAACTGTAAGCTTTTTGTGTTATAGTACATTTTAAAATATGATCACAAAAATAAAATGAAATATATTATGGAATTTCCTTTTTTTGTTCTATTGCAAACAGAATGAAAGCAAAGCTAAAGTCTTGAGATGATCTGAAATGGGATTTCTATTCTCCATGTAGATGAATGGCAACTGGGATCACAGGCAATAAATTTTAGAATCAAAATGCTATGGGTATATTGGGGTAGATTTATTACTATAAATCATGGACATAAAAAATAGGAGTATATTGTTTATCATCACTTGAGTATCTCATGTAACTGACATTTTACTCCATTTCTCTATATTTTTACTGGCGTATCAACAGCACAAAAAATTAGAGAAGCAATAATACAAAAGAATTAGTATAGCCAGCCACTTACTACCCAGTGCTTTATTTTCTCCACAGTTTTTTCAGAGGGTTTTGGGGAGTAATTTCGAGTCAAGTCAGAGTCCACCAAGAATTGATTTTTGTGACCTCACATATTGTAACAGAAAATTATAGCAGGAAATACACCATTAAGTGATAAACAAGGAAACATGGATACAATTACTTTCAGAACATAATTTTATCCACTCTAGTTTTGAAAATGAAGAGATAGTACTGACTGGAACACCTCAATTCTGAATGCAAACTGTACAATCTATTACATTAAACAAAGTCAAAAGCAATGTTGAAGATCTTGAATCTATTCAAGGCATGCACCTCATTACAGACTTAGCAAATTAAAACACAAATAGGATTAGAAAAGAATAATGTAACAATCTCCCACTATGGTCCCTGGAGCATTAAGTCATAAATTGGGTTTGCATTAAATTGTGCCTGCAGTATTGAATGCAGGGAAAGAGCTATAGGCTGAAGATAAAGCTTGCTAGGCTAGCCAACTTTGTTGTTTTCAAACTGTTTTTTCACACAATAAATTCACAATGATTGTTGGAATTTAAGAAGGCATATTCAAAAACATGTATTTCATATCTCAATTAGAAAATGCAAATATGGTGAGGCAACCCCTGGCTATACCAAAGGCAAAAGCTGCAGGCATTTGAACTTCTCACTTTACCTGAAGATTTTGTTTAAATAGGAACATAATTTCATCAGAACTTTGCATCAGATTGCCTACTGTGTTAAACTATGCAAGTTTTTGGGTTTGCACAAACCTCTAATGTGTTACAAGCTTCTATTAAGTGAAGAAAGCAAGCTTGCCCGGAAGAATAGAGAGAAGCCGAGTTTCCCTATTACGAATGTATTCTGTTGTTATGGGAACTAAAATGGTGAGAGATGTGGAAAGGATCCTGAGCTAACAAAGACCGGCTGGATGATAATATGGAAGTAGCTATACAAACTGCAGACATGTCTGCAAGAAACAAATAGGGCTTCTTTTCTTAAGGGGATGCAGATTCGTGAAAAGCATTGTCTCTAAAGAGAGTCAAGTTCAACCTTTGTGTGACCCTAGACAAATTACTGAGTAATACTAGGAATTAATTTTGCTAATTTTCCCCTAATAAAGGCTTTATCCTTCAAAGGTGTATTATTACTGTCATCATCCTCCTAATTGTCATTTCGGGGATCGCTAATAGCAGCTGCTCTGGTTAAGGTGCTTGTCATTTCATGCTGCAAAGAAGCCTTCGTATGATATTATATGTGATTTTTGCATCTTCTCTTTCAGGGATTCTCGTGGCTCCATTGGTCTCTAGCAGACTTTCACAATTTGGCAGGCAGAAAGCCCTTCAAGTTAGGGAACTGTCTCTTCTTTGTTGATGAAACTTCTCTCAACTTTTATTGCTGTGATCTCATATCATTTGCCAATTCCCTCCCCTAGTTTGCTCTGCACAGAACCCCACGAGCAGCATGCTAAAATAATAACACAGCCCATTAGTATTTTATGTCTAGTGTCACAGACAATGCCAAAAGATCACACGCTATCCTGAGAACACTTGGATTTTGATCAAGCGGCTGGGAGAGAGGTGAACTTTGTGCAGTGACTGGGAGATGCTGATACCAGGAATTGGTGCAAACTGATGGGACTACAAAGCCTGTTTCTAGTCAGTGGGATCTGAGGATACCCTCGCATCTGCATCTGAATTTGTATCAGGACACCAACCAAAAGGGTTTTAGGGCTAAGAGCAGACCATTCTCGGTCTCTTCCCTGCAAGAATTTCCAGGGCTGGGGAGTGCTGCAGCCCACCCTGGCTGAGTCCCAGCCCCACGTCTTTGACCTCCCATGAGACTCATTTCTTGTCACACAGGAGTTGCAGGGAACAAAGAGGCTGAGCCTGGTTTCCTAAGCACAGGATGCAAGGGCACTCAAGGTCACACCACATGTGTTAGGTCTGGTCCTGTCCAGCACTGGGGTGCTCAGCCTCTCAGCAGCAATGACACTCAGCTCTGGGGAAGAGGATGCTGCAAGATGGAATCTCTTGGGTCTATAGTAGATCATCTAAGCTGAGGCTGCTGGAATTTCTTCCCCGACCCCATGTCCCAGAGCATACATGGTGCTTACCAGGGGGCATGTACCTGGAGCTTGTGTGCACACTGCTGCACCATGCATGCTCCAGCTAAGCACGCTCCAGCTAAGCTGCACTCAGGGGACGTGGGGTTTGGGGGGTCACACCACACAATTTACTGACCCTTCATTTTAGATCCAGTGAAGTTTCACCCTGGGTTGAGAGTGGGAGGAGTCTTTTCTCCCTCTGCAGTTTGCCAGTGGAGAATTTGTTGGCTAAACAAGGCTTTCTCCTCCTCCTGGCTGACAGCTCCCTTCTGGAGCAACCTTTTAACATTTTTCTTGATTTTCTTAAACAGCAAACATTAGACACATTAAGAACAGCAGCAACAAAATCATTAAGCACTATAACATTCTCTGAGGAGCCAGACGTATCCTTTAATCAGGTTATGGAAAATTCATTTCTCTTCTAGCCATTCATCTTCTTTGTTTATGCACATACAGAGTGACCCACTTCTGAGCAACAAAAATATCAACAAAGAAACAACCAAAGATTCTTCATTATTAATGGATTTGTGTAGCATTTATTTTGCTTTATTGGAAACCAAATAATCAAGTTCATTCATTCCAATTAAACACAGCACACACTAATTGTCTATCATTTTTATCAGTGAACCCAGTTCCCTCACTTCAAAGTCACTACTTGACCTCAGTGGGGAAAGGATCGGTATTATGCTTCCTTCTGTAATGATTGATTGTTTGCATTAAGATGGAGAAGCACAGGCTGAAATTAGGGGTTTTCTGTGCCTTCCTCCCTGTGTTAGCTTACACCTCCAGTCACCCATATAGATGCAGGGGCTATAAACCCAACATTATCATTTCAGGAGCTAACACTGTATTACATCAGGTCAAATTTGTCCCCAAATTTGAGTGATTTATAACAAGTATAATGTATTTATAGTCATGTAATGAGTCATGCATGGATCTTGGGCACAGATCTCTAATGAAAATTCTATGACTAAAAATAATAAGAATGATGCATAGGTTTGTAATACAAATGGCTTATTAAAAACAATAAGCCCTTGATCTCAGTGTTGACCTGAAATCACTGGATTAGACAGGTAGACTTGACAGAAATTAGTGACTGAAGAACTCCTGTTACATAAGTCTTGTGCTGATGTGATTCATATTTTGGCATCTTAATCAACACTCCTGAAAAAGCACAATGAGATGAAACAGCCTTATCATTTTATTGAGGTTTTGTTGTTCTTGACAAAACTATTAAAAATAAAGCTCACTTGATGAGAGAAATACAGGAAGATAAGTTGGCAGTAGACACCAGAAAAACTACTGTAGAAAGTTAGTTATACCAAGCAAAGATGTTCATTAGCAAAGGCAAGGATAATTCTCATTTCAAAGAGACTGTATTGTGTTTTAACTGGCAATTAGGTGCTCAAAATTGACATGGATTAGGAATCACAATGCAAGCCATAATGGAAATAACAGAGCAGTGAATGTATGTATGTATGTATATACGTAGAATGTATGTATGTACATAAAATGTATGTAAAAAACCCCAACAATTTAACCTGCTTCTTTCCTCCAGAAAATATAATTTTTTTACATTCCATACTAATTTTTATTTTCTCTGTTAAAACATAGTTTAAAAAGAGATTTAACTCTAAAGTTGCTTTATCAACACAAAGATGGCTTGATGTGAAATATTGCTTAAAGGCTGTTAAGAGGATGATATGTATGATACGTAGAAAAGCTGAAAGAAAAGGTCAGAGGAGAATGTCAGGGGAAGAAAAGTAATAGAACCAGGTTTCCAAAACCAGAGAAAAATAAAAAGCAAATACTAGGAAACATAAAAAATATCATATTTATCACTGTGCATGATGTAACTCTGCTGAACAGCTGCAAGTAGGCTTTAACGCTATGTCAGTGACATTATCACTGCTTGTGATTTTCTTTTATGTTTTCTTTCATGACACATCCCCACAATCATGTGCATTTCTAAAAACTTACCACAGAAGATGGCAAGGTATTTTCCCATGGGAATTGGACTTGCAGGAACCAAATCAGTCTCTTCCTTGCAATAGAAATTTGTCATTTCAGGATCCAAAGATGTTTTGAGTGGGCACATTTTCTATTTTTATTCCCTGAGTTATTATGGGATCTGAATGTCAATAATAGATAAGCTCATCGCAAACAGACTCAGCAAGTTCTACCTTTTCTGCCTCCAGAGAATCACCACTCAAGCAATATCTCAGCACTGGGGTGACAGTTCTCCCCGGAGGGGGACAAGAGACAAATCCCTTCCACTCCTCAAGCCCCCTGGCCTATGCCATCTGATGAATTTATAGTCTCCAATACAGTTAGCTGTGTATAATTCAATGTATTGCTGAAGACCAGTTACTGTACTTTATAGCTGACATTACCGGGGATATTTTTTTCTACAAAATAAAACAGTGTTTGTTTCCTGAAAGGGCAATGTGCTGTCTGTAGCTATCAGCAGCCAACAGTTGCTGCTGGCTAGAGCTAAAAGAGAAAAAAAAGAGGTGGAGTTCACTTTACCAATATTGGGAAGAATCATTTATCATTCACAGTGCATTTTCAGGATCAGAGGGCCCATTTGAAAGTCACTATAGGAAGACTGCTTTATTGTATAATGTTAAACAATTGCATTAAAAATAAGGGTTAGAGAAGATATCCTGGCTTGTGTGCTGCAACAGAATCTGGAGTCTTACACTGTACATGATTGTGTCTAGGGATGCAAGGAGGGGGTGAGCAGTGGGAGGTGCCCATTGCTTTGAGGGTCTATAGCTATTTGCCATCAAGATCTGATCTGTAATTACTGAGCATGTTACAGAATCACACAACGTGTCTGTGTGGTAAAAAAATGAATATGGGTCTGGGAGATTTGATATTTTCATCCTTCCTTTGATATTGGCTTTCTTCCTGGAAGATAGGGCTCTTCAATGAATTAAAGGCAAAAATGGTGTTTCGAAAAGTAACTGGTGTGAATCCAGAGCTGCAGATTCTTAGAAGGACAGCAAACCAACACCAGTGTTATCTGCCCCAAGAGGACTTCACTGGACTTTTCTGGGGCCACAGGAGGATTTACTTTCCCCAGAGGGATTACATATAAGCTTCTCCTGGCCTACAAATCCCTTGCTTAGAACATCTATTTTTAACTGGGTCACAGGATACCGGCTTTGAGATTTTTTGGAATAAAATTTCTTTTTGATAGGATGTATTTTAGGCATACAGTGGACCAGTTAGTACTGCATATCAGATATGCTCTTGCAAAGGGAATCACATCCACTACTGACCCATCATACAGAGTCTTTGTATGTATTTCCTTACTTCTTCGTTGTTGCTTTTAAGCTAGAGTAAAGGACACCTGGGATGCAGGAACGCATCTGTGGAGAAAGAGCAATTCTTTTCTACCTCCAGGAGTCAGGATATAAGAAATTATTCTCTTTCACAGTTTACATTCTTGCTAGGAAATAAATGCTATGGAGGAGTTTAAGGAAAAGCTCTCAATAAGCAGGCAGAAACATCCAAAGGCTGCCTTGGTAGAAAGCTGTAGAAAGCAGTGATAAATACCATAGCTTTTACACCATCATTTAAAAGGCCTGTAAATGATTAGCAAATGGGTAAGATGGCTTGGAAAGATGCAGAGACCTCATACAAGCTTTGCATGAAATGAAAAATGTGTACTATTTGCATTTTGCATAAATACAGTGCAGTTACTTGGCCTTTCCACCATGGTGGGCCTGTACCAGACCTGCCAAAGGTGTATGTACCTCCAGGTCACAGACCTGCAGACCTGTGGCAGGTGTGAGGCAGGAGATGAACAGCAACTGGGAGGACTCAGACAGGAGCTTTGAGTCAGAGTCAGGATATCTGGAGCACAGCATGCCCAATTCACCTGAGGGATGGGGTCTGCCACCTCTGGAGCAGCACATGACACAGCAGGGACATGGGTGGCATTTCCTGGGTCACTGTGCAGAGCTTGTCTCCAAGTGTGCCACATGTCTCCATGTGAAGAAGGCAGCATGGTTTAGGAAAAGCCTGCTTTTCAGAGAAAGCCTCAGTGCTTGGGTAGTCCATCAGCTGCCCCATGAGCTCCTGTATCTCTTGCTGCTCACAGCTCGTTTCGCCCAGGCGTCAGATGTAATGAAGACAGGATGGTCTACAACTTTATGACAGCACCATTTATTTCTACTATTTTCACATAAACCCAAGCAACAAGCAGCAGTTGCTTCCTCTGCAGCTTGATAAATGTCAGTATTAATTAAAATTGTTTGGAGTAGGGTCGGGTTTTTTTTCCTCTCTCTGCACCAGGCTGGCAGGGAGGAGAAGCCTGACAGGCAGATGCAGCTGCTGAGCTGCTGACTGGAAATGTTGTCACAGGGAACAAGGCAAAGGAGAAGTAGCTGGTCTCTGACAGAGTGAATTGGAAATAGAGGAAGCATTTTGTCACCTGCACCGTGCTGCCACTCAGCACAATGTGGGGGAGTTTGTATGGATATGAGTCTTGAACTTAATCCTTTGCTCCCCTGGCTGGGAAGTCTGCAAAGGCAGCTGTTCAGCCCATATGGATGGGATAGTGCTCCCCCAGCACTGCTATCTAATGATGCTTTCCTGACTGATATTCATGGAGAGCCCTCGATTCAAGAGGGAAGGTCAGCACAAGACAATACTTTCTAGGATACAGGAGGAAAAAGCAGGGGACCCTTCCCTCACTAAACCTCCCTGTGCATCTGTGTATTTATATGCACTCCTTTGGACACCCCAGCAAGATGTTCATACACCAAACATCTTCTGTCAGCCTTGGGGCACCCAAGCAGCAACTGAAATTGTGCTTCAGTGGTGGTGGATGTGCCTGTTTCCAGCTGTGGCAGATCTGAATGCAGCCAGGGCACCACTCTGATGGTTGCAGTGCTGCACCCTCATTTCTCATACCACCGTGAGCTGAGAGGAGGCCATTACTGTCTGCTACAGCTGGTTTTGATACAAGATTATGAAACAATCTTTCTTGTTTTCTTCCCAAACTTTACTAACAACAGAGAAAAAGAAATTCAAATAAACCCATGGGAATTAAGTGAACATGTTCTCCTGACTTCGACAGAAATGGATGCTCCACTGTCGTTCAGACACAACCTTTCCAGAGTGTTTGCCTTTGAGGGGGAAAAACGTCTTGGCTTACAGAGCAGGATCAGTCCCTCTCTTACAAAATGTTGTCAAGGAAAAAGGTGAATGCTTTGACATGTGCTTTTTCTAGGTTCTGCATTGTTCTCTGATAAATTGAAGCAGAGAGAAGAGAATAGGGAAGCCAATGACTGCTCCAGATCAAAGGACAGATCACAATGAATAAAGAACTGGAAAGGTTTTGGAAGTGCAGAATAAGGTTTTTATAAAGCCATGGCTTCTGCTAGACACACATGGAGACCTAGGCTTGATTTGTAGAAACACTTAGTGACAAAAGGAAATGTACTTCCTTTTGGCATCTGTAAAAATCTCTTTTATAAACAGAGGTGTGGAAATGCAATGAAATGAACACCACTACTGTAAATGATGACTCAGTTTCATTGCTGTATTGAGCTTTTTTCTGCTTCTTTTTGAGATTATTGGTACCAGAGGTAGGTTCTTCTACATACCATCTCATGAAGCTACACCTCGATTCAAGCCCTAGCTCCCTTGCTCTTGTTTGAATTTACTGCAATCCTTTGATGAATACATTTGTTTGTATTCAGAACTATTTTTTTTCCACTGCAGGTCTGTATAAAGTTTATTTCACCTCGCAAGATACTGACTTCTAAAAGTCTCATTTCTGATGAGATATCTGTCACCCCAAGTGTAATAGTCAAAGGAACCCCTTAAGTAGAAGTGCCTTTTACCAGCATAAAAATAAGAAAGACTCTTCCACCTGCCCTTCTGGTATAATCTTACAATGGGCTGGGATTTCTGGCTATACACGCAAAAGAAATCTGGTTTCTGTAAATTTCTTTTTAATAAAAATGTGTTACCTATGATAAATATATATTGCCTAGGTCAAATGAATCTGATTGTGAAAACATATTGAGCAAAAGTATTGGTAGGATTTAATTTCATCTCTCAAAAAAAAATCCCAACAAACCACCCACCAAAATCTGTAGCTATTGAATGCTGGTTTGAATTAAATTCTATTTGTTTTAATAAAAGTGTAGTGGCCTGAGTGTACATATATTTGCTTTAGTGGCAGTGCACTGGATCCAATAAAACTATATTGGCTTCACTGCTTATGTCTCCTTTTCAGAGAAAATGGATTGAAAGGAAAAATGAAACAGGCATGAATCAGCCAGTCCTGAGGTTTCTGCTCAATTCTGGCATCCAAATAAACTGGTAAGAAAACCCAACTGTATTACTAAATATTGCTTTTAAATTGAAATATGTTTTAATGTCAAGGCTGCACATGAGGGATTTAATTGTTTTCGTAAAGTAGAGCAGTTTTCAAGACCAGACCTGGCTGCGGTGGGTCAGTGCATCTGCTTGTGGCTGCAGAAGCAGAAACCTAAGCTGGCTTTGGCTCCCTGTTCTGCTGGTGTAAGTGAGGTCTGCCAGCAAGGAAGGCACTCAGCTGATCACCACATACCTGAGGTGACGTGGAGTGGATCGAGTGTCAGCAGCCCCTGCACAGAGGTGTCTCTGTCCAAAAGTGCACGATGTAGATCACGTCTGCTTTGGGTGCTGGCTGGCAGGGGCTGGCATTGCCACAGAGGGCCTGCTGCCACCAGAGCTTTAAACACACTGCTCTAGGATCAGTCACTTCTGTCACCCAGATGGAATGCTATACTCATCTACTTTTGCACAAGACCTCACAAGTGTCTGTGTTTTCTACTCGGCAATATTACCTGTTCATGTTACTGCAGGTAGGAAAGCCACCAGCAGCCAAAGAGGGGCTGGTCTCAAGCATTCACTTTGGTGGCTTTTCAGGGTGGCATGTGGTAGCTTCTGCTAAATAAGAGTAAGGATGTGCTCAGCAGAGAGACTTAAGTAAGTTAACTGTGGTTGAACCACTTGTTTTACATTTGCAAACTACACTGTCCCCAGTTTTTAATGAGACCTGAAGTGTGTAGCTCTGTGTAGCTGGTCCATGCCTGTGTTGAACAGAGGAACTCAGGTCATCATGTTCTTGCATGCCTTTGTTTGCCCTGTGTGTCATTGCCCCTAAAAATGTCACCAAGTGCTCTTTCTGAATTGTTTAAATTGAATTTTAAAAGGAAAATACATTCCTGTCATTTTCCAAACTTCTCTAGTGCCACCTTTACAGCCAGTGCAAGCAGCTGTAAGAGCTCCACACAATGACTCTGGGGTTAGAAAGGACATTTCCCTCTCAGCTCAGCAAGTACCATCTGGATATTTGCTAAGGGCTGAAATGGATGCTGTTGGCTGGCCTGGCTTCTCACATACCTTAAATCACAGCTGACAACCCAACCTGGGTAATGCCTTGTTTGATGCCGTGCTTCCTTTTAGGAGACTGGCATCAGGTTGTGTGAATCCAAACCTGCATGGTATTCCTTCATGGGAAAACATGATCTGCACCGACTCATTTACAGTTGGTGCTGAAGTGGGTGCCCCTGGGACTGTGGGAGCCAGTCCAAGTGAGGAGAATTTGGCTGCAACAGTAGTTTAGCTGTGGGAGAGGATATGGCTGCAGGCTTCTCCAGCTCTGGCTTCCCAGAGAACGGAATAAAGAAATAATTCAAAGAAAAGCAAAACAGCTGTTGGTGAAGCAATATACAGGTGAAAATCCAGCTGAGGAATGGGTTTGAGAGTACTGCACTGAGCATCACTGACAAAGCCTCCATGACCTTGTGGAAACTATATTGCATTGCAATCGGTTCATTTACCCCAGAAACGAGCTAACTCCTGAGCTCAAGGAGGCCAAACCAGATTTGGGATAGCTGTGAGCATTCCAGTGCCATGCACATGATGGTGGTGAAGGTGGGAGACCTCGTGAAGCATCTGGATAAAAGATTTGACAGTGTGAGGGAAGACCAGTGGGTGTCAGTAAACAAACAGGCTTCAGACTTCATGGTGGTGCTCTCTGAGATGCTCCTACACAGAAATGCAGAAATGCTAATAGCTGTGAAGAGTTGGAAGAGCAGTTTAGAGTTTTTAAGAATTTGGGGAACTCGTGCAGCAGCCTACCCAGGAAAGATGGGCTCCACCAAAATCGAATAGGACCAAGTAGTTAGCACTTCCAGTGTAAAGAATTACAGGAGTTTTGAACTAGAAGCTGTCATAAATCTGGGTGCAGAGGAGTACACAGACTGAGGTGACACCACCTCTAGGGGTGAAAACATAAATTCTGTATCAGAAATGGATTGGATAAATTAAGGGATGACAAATCTCACCAGGGTCATTAAATTCTATGGTTGAATTCCTGCCTGCTGCTGGAAGCTGGAGGTGTAAGATAGGGATTATCAGAGATGCCAGATCACCTGGCAAACATGGGACTTCAGTCTCTTTCGACACAGGGTCCCTGCATCAGGCAGAATAATGGAGGTGATGAAGGAGAAATCTTTGAACCACTTGCCCATCACAGAATCATCTGCCTGAGGCCCATGTTCCCCACAGTCCATCTCTATCCCACCTTGCTTGCCACCCTGGCTCCCCTGTGGCCACCATAAAATGCCAGCCCCACATCCCAGCCTTCTCTGGCCAGTCCTCTGCCTTGCACTGAGCCAACACTGACAGCTTTTCTGCCTGCCTGGGGATGTTGGAGCAGCCTAAACAGCTTATGCAGGGATCTTCTGGTCTTTTTATCCCCTGTCCAGGTATGTGGAGGATGTCTTGTTTGAGTCCTAAATATGTTTCACTTAAGCTATGATGATGGTGTACTAAAGCGTTGTAATCTTTGCTAGGTCTCTTTTCATTGCTGTAATTACCATAACAAGCTGTGTTAACTGACTCTTTTATAAGTAACAGCAACATAAAAATATCTCCGCATGTTTTCCTTTAATGAGCTACAACTTGTGTATAATCTTCCCTACACTTTCTTCAGTGTCCTTGTTTGTGATAGATGTGGCATTGTTTTTGTCTCCTAATCCTAGTGTTTCTTCACCCCTGAGACAGCAGTCTGGCCCTGGGACCCTCAGTCAGGCTTTGTCTGGGCTGCCCCAGTCTGGTAAATGCGGTGGTGTTGATGCTGAATGATGCCAGCGTGGGACACCAGAGAGCTCCCTTTGCTCAGCCCCCCATCAGCAACAAAGCTTTTTGGGAACTACATGGGGACCAATATGACTTCCTTTGAGGGTATTGTCACCAGCTGAGCCAAGAGAGGGGACATTCACATCCACAGCTGTGGGTCCTGTCGGTGTGTGGGTCACACTGCCTGGATGCTGTGGATGCTGCAGGGAATGTGTTACCATCACCTTCCTCTCGTGTCCATTTAAGGACACTGGGGGAAAGTGATGACAAAAGGAATTGATACCCAAATACTAAGGCAGAAGTTCAGTGCCAGGGCTGGTAACTGATACAAGTGACTGCAGATGAGCTGTGAAGCAGAAAGGGTTTTGACTATGTGGCAGAGGGATTTGAGGGACAGCTGCAAGAGCTTTCTCCATCACTGCTGCTGGCAGAAAGCACTAACGTGGCCAGGCAGTGCCTCTGCTCCAGCCATCCGTTCACAGCACGGCTGCCCAGCTCCATCAGCCCAGTCTCGAGGAGCCCCTCTGCCCCTCAGCCCTCACCCCCAAAAGCTGCTGTGGGAGAGCAGCAAACAGGCATGGACCATGGCCCAAAAAGCCTCAGTCGATTACGCTGCAGTAACATCACATCAGTGAACTCACAGTTTGACTGCTTACGGCAGATGGACGAACACTTGTCGGTTATCTGGTGCTGAGCGAGGGGCAGATTTATTTCCAGAGCTTGTGACTCTCATTTCTTCCAGCTGAAACTGCAAGGCAGAGTGTGCATCTGTGATACTTCTTTTTTTTCAGGTGCAGCTATGTTGCAGTGAGCTCTGTCACCAAAAGCAATGGGATTTTTGGTGTGGTTGTACAGCGAACACAGGAAGGAGAGTGAAAGGCATCTCTGCTTTCCATAGCTCTGTAAGCTGCTTGAATTCATACAAGCATGAGTCAAATTTCCAAATCTCAGCTATACCCTGTGTGCACTGACAGGTGGTTGACCAGCAAAGGACCGCAGGGCCCTGTAAAGCACGGGGGGAAACGCAGAAAATCTGCATTGGGGTGATATTAATGTGCACCCCAAAAATAAAGGAAACATGAATTGCCATCTTGGATCTGGCCAGGGGTTCACTTCAGCCCTGTCTCCAGTCCTGGCTGTCTGCAGCACAGATTGTTTTGGGGCAATGGAAGGAAACCTCTCAGGAGAGAGCTGCACTGGTCTCTTGAGCAAGGCTAACTTAAAACTTGAAAACAATGCATGGGCTGCAGAAGTAACTGCACTTGATACAAAAACAGCATTATATGCTTTCTGTCAGCTTCTCTGCAGCAAGACAGCAGTGTCACACAACTGCTTGCAGGCAGGATCTAATAGGGACTGAAATATATTGGGAGGCGTGAGATTTACAGAAACCTGTAAAGTAGCAGCTGCAAGAGCTTCACTTACTAACAACTTACCAAGGCTCTTTTGTTTCTCAAAATGCCCTCATTGTAGGAAATTTGAAAAAGATGCATAGTGTACAAATGATCATGGAGGACATCAATATCACTGTGAAGGACTATCTCCTTTTCAAAAAGGCACTGTAAGTGTTATACTTTACTAGGGTTTTTCTTAAGGGTTGGATGATATTTATTGGAAACTGGTCCTGAGCTCAACTGTCGACTTTTAGACCCTTCATCTTTAAATCTGTCTATGGAGGGCTATTAGTACCTTCTGACCAGACAACATTGCTGGTAGAAAGAGCAGAGAAAAGTAAACATTAAAAATATACCACATTTCTGAAGAGTTTTCTCTGTTTATTTTTATCAGATCCAGCTAGAATAACAGAAAAGATTTCATTTGGAGAAGGTCAAATATTTTCAGATCCCACTTTTTTTTTTTCTCTCCTGAAAAAGAAAACACAAGCAAGCAAAATAAGGGAAACAGAAAAAAATCAGCCTCTGTGCTTAAAGTAAGGAAATCTGTTTATGCGTGATTTGAAATCAGAGCAGAGTTTCACTTCATTCTGTCTTGTGTTTTTGTGTTTCATATTTCATGCTTTGGTTAACACTTATTTAGTCTATTCCTAGAGGCTGTGACAGGTTGTCCTGAAAGTTTTTAGACTTGCTGAGTGTACACTCTCCACAGAGCATGTCAAAATGAGAGGAACAAAGAATTCATTCATTTTCATGGAAAAAAAAAATTAATACTTTAAAGACCCAGCCTTTCCTCTTGACATTGTAACATCAAACACAAAAGTCATCAGTACCTAAGCTATCAAGACCTTGAAGAAAACAAAACAATTATGTATGGACTTTCTCTAATTCAAAGAAATGTAAGTGGAAGGTTTGGTTCTCTTTCTGAATTAAGGTGAAACAAAGAAACTGAAGTGTATTAATTTATGCAAAAAAAACCTTTTTACAGGTAATTCAAATTTTAGCCAGTTTCAGTGGCTTTGTAAAGGCTTTTTTCTTCCTGGTCACATCTCTGTGGGGAAGGAAGATATGCCTGACATGTAAGGGTCAGTCCTGTGCTTGTCAGCTTGTGCTTTGGCTTCACCCTATCCTGACCAGGTTCAAGCATATAGGAAAGGCTTTAAGAACAGAGTGACACCATTGAGACTGCCAAGGGCATCCTTCAGGAAGACAAAATGATGGGTAGGGATGACAGCATTTGTCCAGCACTGCAAAATTCTGTCTGTATTTCCTCCCATTTTCCCAAGCCAGGCATTCTGGCCCTTGTCCCAAGAAAATGCGAGTCTCATGGATTCAAATGAGCATCTTGCTTTACTGTGTGGGCACCATGAAGATTGCAAAGTCCCCACTTCTCCCCAGCTTGGTCCTGGAGCAGTGAGTGTCATTCTGGAGCCTGCATGAGTAAAGGTGGTTTGATTGCTCTGTTTCTTCCCAGCTGAAACCATCATCCTCTGCCTCAAGGGTTTCCACTAGGGTGTGACAGCTGGGCATAAGCTGGGGTGACTTGGACCCTAATTGTGTCTGCTGTTGCTGGTGGTTGCTAGGAGGATGGCAAAGAGATATGCCAAGGGCTCCTCTGGGCTCTTGGCTCCCTCCTGCTAGGGGCTGTTTTGCCTCCCAAGCCTGGGAAGTTTCATCAATTATGAGTACACTTCACTGTTACCCAGCTCCTTTATAAATCTGCCACTAAAACACACAAAGGGAAGTGTGTTTTAAGTTCACACCTTTAGAAATGGTGAGAAACTCTGCAGCAGCCACTTGGTTTCTAGACTAGTTGAAGGTGTGCACAGAGACACACACACACACATGCCATGTCATTGGGCAGGCAGTGCAGCACTACTTTTTCATTACTATATCTGCTCTTCCCACCCCATCCCTGTGTTTGATGCCCGGAGAAAGGCAATTTCCCAGTTCACTTTCCTCAAAGAATACCTACAGGCTCAAGAACCACTTCACCACATGGGCAGTGTCTGATGTCTAATAACATCCTCAATCTTGCTTTATAGATGTAGCTGCAAATGAAATGTTTTTTCATGGGAAAAAAAAATCCCTGTCTTCTTTGAATTTCAAGTGTTGCTTTTGCATTTATTTGGTCACCCTGTGTAAGTGATGTATTTTTTGCAGTTAAAAAACTAAACAAGGAGCTGGGTGAAGGCTGGCATTTCTTATACCAGTGAGCATTGCTGCTTGCTCCAGCTGACGCTCATCCCTGGTCTCTCCTGCTTGCCTTTGCCATTGAGGAAATTCAATCTGCTGCCATGTCACTGTTACAATAATCTCCAGCTGCTGGACACCAGTCTGAGTATGACAGTCTCACAAAACCAATGTCACACTCATCTCGGGCAGGCTGTATTTTGCTGCTACATCTTCATTCCCCACAGCTGTCATGCTGACTTCCAGTCCCCATTCCCCTCTGCAGCAGCTCAGGGCCAGGCAGCACAAGGAAGAGGAGCTGGATGTAGCATTCCTTCCAGCTTTGGCTTTTCCAGACCTAACTTTTTTCTTTTTCTTCCAGTGCAAAATTTTTCACTTGTGATGGTGGTTACAGCCTCCTCCTGTGCTCTGACCTTGGCCATGTGTCAAACACAATGTCTTTTTCAGGTATGTCCCTACAGCTCATTTGCCCCTCTCTGAAAAATTCCAGTGCTTCTTTTTTTCCCAACTTGGTCAGGTTTTTGAGAGCTTTCTGCTCTCCATTTCAGGCTTTTTGCAGTTTTGCTTCTTTCTTTATTGATCTTGATTCTTCCAAGCAAGCTAGCATTCCACAGTTCATTTTTTTAACAAAATGGTTCTCATGCATTTTTCAATACCATTTCCCATGCATGGCCTATCATTCCTGAATTATCCACAAGGCTTCAGTTTCTTTCCATCCCTCCTCAGCTTTTATCATGAAGGTCTGTTCTATTAGTGGTTCAGAAAAGGGTCAATTGGGATAAATGAAATTTATTTTAAAATATAGGATCATGCAGTGATTTTTTTCTCTCTGTCTTTAGTATGCTGGATGCATTGTTGGTTTATGAACCTTTCTAAACAGTTATACCTTTTTAGAAGCACAAAGAATAATTCAGGGTAATTCAGCCCAATACTGTAGCTCTCGCTCCCAGCTGAGGTCTCATTCAGCAAGTGCTGCCAGGGAGGAGAGATGCTCATCAAAAGCCTCTCAGTTGTCAGTCAGGCAGCCAGGGGCAGCCTGATACACTTTATGTCAGGAAGAAATGGCTCACAGAGGAGTCTTTTTGCTGGGGTCTCAGGGATCTCAACTGAGCCCCTGTGGCCCACTGGATTTGGTGCATGGGCATGTGGATACTTCATGTCCCTGTCCTTGGTGCAGTGCAGTTGAGGCTGTGCTGCCCCAGAGGCTGGCAGGACTGAGGTAGGGAGGATGTTCCCTCAGGGATACCATTGCACCGGGCAGGACTGACGTGCTGTGAAAAGTGGGTTCTACTGGGATTCTGCTCTGCCCTGCAGGAGAGCAGCCCTCTTGCATCAATTTGGTGCTTTCCTCTCACCTAAGATCAGGGCTGAAAAGTGCAAAGGCCTGGGAAAATAAGGAGCAAAAGAAGAGAAAATTATTCCCTGCAACTGCACTGGAGTGGGGAGCACTGTCAGCCTGACAGAGTGGGCACTTCATTCGAGATTTTGGACAAAACTGAAGCAGATTCTTTGGCCACATGCAGCCTTTAACTCTGCCTACCCACACCTGGATGCATTTGACCCTCCAGAAAGGTATTTGTCAACCCACAGGCCAGAGTCCACAGGCAAGGGAAAATGGCTCTGGACCGCTAGGACTTTTAAAACAAACACAAACCATATACACATTGCCCCTCATATATCCACACTTGTCGCTGTTGAGCCTCTAGCAGAGAAGGAAAGCCCCGATTCTCAGCGTGGCATAGAAAAAGTACTTTATTGTTTGAATCGAACATATGTATATAGAGTTTTCAAAGGTCACCCAGATTGGTCAGTCAGAAACCTCCCCCTAGGCTTGATTGGCCAGGCCTGCACTGTCCAAATCTCGAGACACTGTTTTTAATAACATCCAAACTTTATCTTTGTTTATAGAACACAAAAAGAATTCTCATGGGAAAGACCTGTGCTAGCCACACACACTAGCAAACAATAGCCAAGCTTTCCAAATTTTGTCTAATTTTTATTGGGTTTTACAGTAAAATAACTATAGAAATTAAATTAAAAGTTACAGAACTGCTGTCTGAGGTGGTAGTTTCTGAAAAAGGTTATGCAGCTTTCTAGTTAAAGCCCACACTAACTGAGAAGTCCTATAAATCCATCCTCTGCTCAAATTTGCATGAACCTGTTCACTGAATATATCTGATTATGTAGGTGGAAGAAAACAGTGGTGGTACACAGCAGTGTGAATAGCAGCAAACATGCATTAAAAGTTAGTCAACTCATTAACATCTGGCTGGATGATGTAGATTTGTTTCTGGCTTTGGTTTGCCTTTTTTTTAATAATTTTTCACATCCAGGGGCCAAGACAGGGATTGCATTAAGTGGACTAGTGTTGCTGGTGGTTTGGAAATGGCTTCCTTTTGCCCAGGCTTCCCAGCTCTTTGCTGTTTGCTCTCTGCAGATGTTAGAGCGATGGAGCCTGGTTTGCATGAACGCTCATGAGAAGCCCATTCGAAGTTTGCACGCTCCAATTCTGCCATAGAGCAGAAGTGCTGGGCTGAGATGACAAAGCTCTACCAGAGCCTCAAGCTTAAACCTAATGAGGGACAAAAATTCTTCATCCGCCACTGCTGTGACCATTTCTCTTCAATCTATGTTCTGCAATTACTACATTTGAAAGGGACACTGCTTAACACAGTGGGGGTTCAAGTTCATTGGGAAATTTTTCTAGAGCCCAGGCATACAGGTGAGCCCAGGCAAGGGAATGAGGTTTTGACTGTGCCTGAAGTAGCAGGTGCCATTATTTCAAGTGAATGTAATAAAAATATTTAATTTCAGCTCTGCATGGAGACAGCAGAGACTGCAGTACCACCATTTTTCTAAGGCTGAAGCTTTGAGAAAAACCCCTCAGGTTTTATCCAGCAGGATAAAATTTTTATTATCAACCCAAAGCTCTTTCCCTGATCACAAAATTTGCATTCCTGTGGATAGAGGGAAAAAACCCCGAAGCTGTCTGATACTACCCATGATGAACTCAGCTCTCTTTTGAACAGGCAGGTTGAAATACTTGTAGCAGACCCTTCACAGTCTATCTGACCTGTTCGGAAAGAAGAAAGATAATAAATTGGACAAGTAAATTTGAATTACAAATAAATTAGAGGAAGCCACAATCAAGGTACTGACATTCAGTAAGTGAAAAAAAGAAAGCTTTTGTGCAGGTAAATTATCTCCTGTGAATTATTTACTCAGCTCTGCTGTGAAGAGCTCTCAGGATGGGGCAGACAGCAGCAGGTACTTCGTTTGCTGGTTCAGGCTTCTGGTCCTGGGAATCAATCTTTGACCATTAAAGAAACACTGCTGCCTCTTCAAGTGTAATTTATTCAATAAGATGTTTTTCTTTCTTCCTTTTTTTTTTCCAGGATGGATGCTGCAGAGATTCTTGACTTTCATTTGTCTTTGTCTGGAGATGTGAAATAAGTTTGCCATATTGACCATTTCATGCAAATTTTTCAATATGTTCATATATTCTTTTGGATATGGGATTGTGAAGGACTCTGCTGACTTTGAGACACTGCTGTTAAAAACGGAGATAAACCTGCTGGAGATAATTTAACTCTATTTCTGTACAGCAGGTAATATTAAAATTAATGGTATATGAGAGGAGCTGTTTTGTTGGGTTTTTTCCTTTGAGTGCTTTATAACATTTGTGAAGAGCAGTGGTCCCACAAGAACCTATATCCCACAAGGGTCTCATTTCCTATGCACAAGTAAAATCTTCTCCAAAGGCATGGGTGTCTCTCAATCCAGCCAAGGCAGCATCAGTCCTTCTGCAGCTTTCAGGCCAAATCCTTCTAACCTGGAGCAGAAAGCTGTGGTGTGGAGAGGTGTGGAGAGGTGAGGAACAATATGGGCTGGAATAACATCACCATGAATGTGCTCCCTGGGTCTCAGATGCACTGTTTCTACATCTTTATCTTCCAACTTTATAGACACTTCAGGTTGCCGCTGGGTTATTTTTAGGTCGTTTCAGGGATATATATTTCTGCAAGAGCTATTTCTGGGAGCTCTGCCAAATTGGAAACTGTAGTAACCTATATCTCTCCCACAAAGATGCACACCCAGCAGCCTCAGCCACCCTCCTCCTGCTACTCCTCGCAGCCCCCAAGGAGAAGGCACATCACTCTGTAGGAAAAAGGAATGCAAAATAAATGCCCCTACAAAGCACTTCCCTGATGGGAGCAGCAGACATGCACCCATCACCCAGGCAGGTCCCCTGTGCAGGCACTGATGGGAGGCAGTGCTGAGGCATGGCCCTCGCTGTCCCCTCAAGCTGCTCTGCTCTGTGTTCTGATGGGATGGACAAAGTGGATGGGAGTTTTTCATCAGGCTCTGAGAGACTTTTTGTCTGATAAGCGGGCTCTGCAATGATTTTTGTTGCTCCAGATGTTGTGGCTTGCGGGGTTTGGGAATTCTTTGTGTTAGAAATGTTGGCCTGGGTTTGGAGTTCTGGAATTTAATCTGGGAGAATCTTTCCTGACATCAAAAATGCATAATGACCTGAGCAGCAAATCTGAGTTTCTCTGGGTCTAAATGTACTCACAAGGGTTTGATGTGTATGGAAAACACAGTGTGCCAGAGGATCCCAGACAGTGCTGGGGCAAGGCAGAATCATGGCCCTAAACACAGAAGTGAAGTGAGCCTCTTGCAGCTCATTTGCAGTTTTTCAGGGCTTGAAATGTTCTATACTTGGTGCAGTAGTGCACAGTGCTTTGAAATGTGGTCAAACTTAAAAAGCACAATTGTTTATCTCTCATAATCACTGGCAATGCTTTAGAACTAACAAAAAGTAACTTAATCCCTTTTTATGTTGCCATCTTTTCCCAGTTTGGGTGTCAGGATTTTGCTGTATGTATTTTAATCTTGTCTGCAAGACACAATGCTGTCACCCTTATGGGCAGAATTTTTTTATTGTAACACTGACTTTTTTTTTTATCACAGGAGTATGGATCAGTTAAATTCTGCTGTACATAGTGGACCAATTTTCCACAAAAGAAGTCAATAGAGAAAAAGAATTTAAATGCTAAATTAACCCCTCCCCCCAACAAAAGCAATGTTTTAACCCAGTGCCTCCTTGATGTCCAGAACAAATCCAGCTAAGAACAAACTTCATAAGGAATCTGTGTCAAAGTAGATCTATTATCTGGTAGATAAGTAATGGGTTTAATCAGTCATTTTTATCCATGGGAAGGGGGCAAAGGATGGAAGAGGAAACTGAGTCTGTTGGAAGGCTGTCCATTGGAAGCATTACCCAGACAGTGAGATTGCATGTCTGTATGCAGACTTGAAAAGACACAGATTATCAGATACCAGTGCATGCCTTTGAAAATGGGCCATAAACATTAGAGGAAAAGATACAAGGACAAAGACAGCAGCAAACTTTAGACCACAGAGGTTATGCAAGTGTATGTACATACGTGTGTGTGTGTGTGTGTGTGTGTGCATGTGAGATAAACAAGCAGGATAAAGAACTCAAATCTGTCAAACAATGATACTGAGTTAAAGGCTTGTTTATAGCAATATTGCTCAATACTTTTTCAACTCATTCCTTGAGACAGTGCTGGAAACTAAACTAAAATACACTGTACAGTAGTGTAAAATACATGGGGAAGCTGAGGAGGTATGCAGCAATGGAGCTGTACCAGCTACCCTGTCTCTCCATAGCAGTAGCTCAACCCATTTCCAAGTGCTGGAATTCAGCCATCTGCTCCATCAGGTTGACAGACCTGACCTGAAACAACAAATTGTTCATCAGTCAGTCCCATGATATGGTTGAGAAGTCAGCATGGGTCTGGGACTGCAGGCAGTTTAGATGGCCTGTCACCTTTCTCAGAAGGTGAGCTTGCTTAGAATACAATGTGTTTCAGCACACAAGCACCATATATATGAGGTGATGCCTTCCAAATGAAATGGCATGGTTTGCACCCTGGCTGTCAGTATTGGGTGTCATATACCACCTCAGCTTCAAGGTGAAAAATGGTCAGTAAAGTGGCATACCAAGGTATTTGGCTGATGCTCCCTCCTCTTTTCATCTCACACTCGTTTGGAAAGGAGTTCAAACCAGTAGTTGGCTTCAATAATATTTCTTTGGGGGGGGGGGGGGAAGTGAAGTAACTGCAATTTAAGGAGCTGGTTAACTGTGGCAGCAGAGGGCTTCTAGAAGCTCTTTGCATCTTACTGGCCATAAGAGGACATTATTCCTTTTGTGGGGAATAAAATGGGAATCTGATAAGAAAATAGCTGTGTTTTTTCATACTGCAGGAAGCCTGAAACTGAGATGGGCAAATAGCATGTGCAAAGTCCTAATGCAGTGTGACATATTGGAACTGCATGGCCCTCCAAACACAGCAGAAATGAAGCTGTTTGACAATTTAAATTAATTGAAAATAGGAAGTATTTCTGAGCCATTTCCTTAGTGCTGTCTATATTAGAAATGTTGCTGTTCCCCTCCAAAATATGTAACCAGATGTGTGGCTGGAAGGTAAATAGTGTGCACTCAAAGCTCAGGCATCCTCTCCATTGAGCTAAAAAGAAGCCCTGTGAAAGACCTCCCACGTGCTCTGGGAATGTAGCCTCAAGCACCCGGGGTCTCAATGGATAAAATATTTTACATATTAGAGGGTGTATGGAGCACACCAAACAAATGTACACACACATTCAAAAATCCTCTATGTACCTGCCTCTCAACAGACTGTGATATTTATCATAATCTGCCAAAACCAGCGTACACTTTAGGCTGAAAGATGAAACTCTGACAAAGTTTGCCATTGTACCAAACTGAGTGGGGTAGTGGACACTTCAGAAGGAAGAGCTCCTCTGAAAGAATTCCTGGATAGGCTGGAAGACTAGTCTGACTAGAAACTGGTGTTGTTCAACAAGTACAAGTGTCAGGTCTTACACCTAGGAAAACATAATGCAGGACTGCAGCACAGACTGGGATCTACTCAGCTGGGGGCCAGCTCTGTGGAAAAGGTACCTGAGGGTCCTGGTGGACAACAGGCTCAGTAAGAGTGAACTGTGTACTTCTGCAGCAAAGAAAACTAACGGGATGCTGGCTTACGTCAGCAAGGACATCACCAGCTGAGATTAAAAAGTCATTATCCCACTGTACTCAGAGCTTGTGCCATGGATTAACGCCAGACAGAGCCAAGAGGCAGGCATTTGCTTGGTCATTCCACCACCAGTGGGACCAGGGAGAGAGTAGTAAGCATGAAAGCTAGAAAGCTCATGGGTTGACATAAAAACAGTTTAATAGGGAAAGCAAAGCCATGCATGCAGTCAAAACAAAACAAGGAACTAATTCACAGGCAGGGGTTCAGCCATCTCCAGGAGAGCAGGGCCCTGTCACACATAACAGTTACTTGGGAAGACAAATGCCAGCACTCCAAATTCTCCTCCCTTCCTGCTTCTTCCCTTCCCTTTATGTACTGAGCATGATGTCACATGGTCTGGAACATCCCTCTGGTCAGTTGGGATCAGCTGTCCTGGCTGTGTTTCTGCCCACTTTCCCATGCACCCCAGCCCCTCACCAGTGTTACCATACAAAAAGCAGAAAAGTCCTTGGCTCTATTCAAGCCTTGCTCAGCAATAACAAAAACTATGTTATCAACTGTGTTTTCATCACAAATCCAAAACACAGCCCCATAGTAGCCACTGTGAAGAAAATTAACTCTACCACAGCCAAAACCATCACAGCTTGTCAGAGCACACCTGGAATACTGTGTTCAGTTTTAGTCCCCACTATGCAAAAACTATGTGGACAGGCTGGAGTGGGTCCAGAGAATCTGCCTCATATGTGATCCTGGATTAATGCACACTTGAGGCATTGCAAGTGATATTTTTCTATCAGGTGGGCTTAAGCATGACTTTTAAAGCTACCGTGAGTGTCATAGAGAGGTTACAGAGATACAGGAGAGCTTCAGACTATTATTATTTTTTTTATTGCTTTGTGCAGTTGTCCAAGTTTCAAGAGGCAAGGCTGATGAAATTTATAGCTATATTAATAATCTTTATAATATCCTTTTTTGCAGATCCCTCTTGCATGTTTCCTTAAAACCCATGAGATCATCTGCTGCCTGTTAATGGAAAGCAGTTTATTTTGAAGGAGGAAGAACTGACAGATTTTTGTTCCCATGAACTGTATAAGAAATCTAACAAACCAAATGCAGATGGATCAATACGGGCTGTTCTATATTTATCACCCTCTGTCTTCCTCACTTTATTTTTATGGCTATTAAAGATGCTCTCATTGATATACCATTTTTGACTGTCTCAATATAATGTACACACTGGACAATGCTGCCATTGATACTCACGTAAAATGCTGGGGTATTGAATGACCTGGGAAAGTGGTGTAGCCTGTCTTTCATTTCCACTGCACTAGATTTAGCCGGGGCTGGATCTCCAGTCAGTAACATTTCTGTTACACTCCAGGAGGTGCAAGGGAAGTTTGATCTTTGCTCTTGAGTATTTCTGCACTTTCAAGTGTGCTTGAGTTCTCTTTTAGGTGGGACTTTAGCTGGGGAGTTCTTGGGCTCCCTGCTTCATTAAAGTCATTCCCTTTGGAGTTCTGATCACCAAGAAAAGCAGCAGTGCTTGACTGCAGCCCTTTGATTACATTATTTCAATTAAAACTCACTACTTGCTACAGAAGCGGAGGAGTCATGCTCCAAACCGTGACATTTTGTCACGAGTAAACAACTGATGGGAGCTGACTGAATCTGAAGCTTGGTGTGGCTTATCCTTGCCTGCACTGACTGACAGCGTTGTGTCAGCTAATTTACTGTCAGCAAGAGAATTAAATTTGCTTATGGAAGCGTGAGTATCAGAGATTGAAGCATCTACACTGCAGGTCTGATTGCAATTGCTGGACAACAAAGTCACCCACAAGCTGGTTTTAAATGAGTCACCCTAAAACTGGTAGCAGTCTGGAAGTGGGAAACCAAACTCAGTAATGAGTGTTCACCCCACCACTTGGGGAGATTTGCAGCCTGTCATGTACTTTCAGTTTAGGATCTGAAATGGACTGAAACAGGACATGTGGAAAACTTGATTTTCCAAGTAAGTCAGTTCAACTCCTCTTAGAAGTAAAGCAAAGCAAAGAAAAACTATGCCCTTACATTCATCAAAAGCAGCTTTAACTGTGCTTCTGCAACAAGAATCACCACAGACGTCAGAATAAGAATGTGATGTTCTTGCTGGTCTGGCACTGGGTAACTAGTGCTATGTAGTTGGGAATTCTGATCTCTTTAAGCAGCCTGTATTGATTGCAGCAATCCTTGCAAATTTAGAAAGAAAATTTATCCCTTTTTCCAGCTAAATTTGGGGTAAGCAGGCAGAAATCCAGGACTAAAGCCTTACAATAGAAGGAAACATTATTCTAATGTCTCAATTTGCTAGAAACAAATGCTGTGGCATTTAAATTGGAGCATCTATCTCCAGCAACCCAGCACCTGCAATTGGTTTCTCACCTTTACATTTGAATGCAGTGAAGGCAGAGGTACTGCATTTACAATTATAGCAGATGACTTCATCCCTCTGAAATGACTTTAAAAGATTAGAATGCATAGATTATTTATTAACTCTTAGTGAATGTATTTCTAGAATGGGAACAACATATTGCATCAATGTCTAGTTCCACAGTTTAGCTATTTTAATTAAGAGGGAAATGTATATTGCTCTAAGGAATTCATACCACTGTGTGAGGCTTTTTCCTGACTGTTTCCTTTTTAGTACAAAGCCTTTGTTCCTTCAAACTCATGTTAATAACAGTGCTCGTAACACTGGAATCTTCTGTGATAACTCATAAATAACAGTTCTATCTAAAACAAGGCTGTTCAGCCAAGCCATCCAAAACTGGCAACCCAACAGTTTACTTGACCCATTTTGATCATGAGCATCTGATTCACAGGTTGGCAGACAGATTTGTGAGGGAGTGGCACTGGCAGCTTAACCCAAAGACTCCTGCTGCCTAGATAACAAAAAACCCCATCTTGTCTAAGTTCATGACAGCAACTGCAGCATATACAGAATTGGTTTCCTTCCTTCTTAGACTTTGTAGCAAATCTCTCCCCTACTAAAGCTTTTGCTTGGTTCCTGGATTGTAAAACAGCATGCCTCAGAAGTGGTAAAAAACAGATGAGACAAGCATAAACATGATGTTCCAGACCTCCAAACCAGGTGCCAGTCCAGATGAAATATAAAGCTGTCCACAGCTAAGCAGAGTTTTCCAAGGAAGGCTGAGACAGATCAAGACCCATCTGCTGGGAGTGGAATGCTGGCTCCTCCCAGCAAAGCTGGGGAACAAGAAAGAGGTAAACACAGTCCTGGATGCCTGCAGTAGCTGATCAGCACTGGCACACCGCCGAGCCACAGCCTGGACTCTTCGACGGGAAAAAGCAGGGATCAAAGTCAAGAGACAGAGAGAATTCACTGTGATTCACTTTGACAACGTGTTGTCCCAACAGAAAAAGAAAACAACGTAATTTAGATGCTGTCAGGACAAAATGTCACCTTTAAAGAAATGGAGATCTAATTATCGAGATATCATTTGGGAGACCTGGTATAGAACAATTCACAGACACAGTGAGGAATTAAACCCTTTCAAAGCCATGTAAACATATTTTTCCTTTATCACTAGTACTTACAATTTTCACCTGGGATAAATGCATCAAGCCTAATGATTGAACATTTAAAAACACAATATATATATGCTTTTAGGCTTGGTGTAAAGTGTTATTACATGCTAAGATGCTAAGGACTAGTTTCACCTCAATGTTCTGATTCATTAAACAACTGCACTTGTATGGTACCAGCCTTGAATGATAAGGCATATCTGCAAAATGCAGCAAGACTTTGCAGGATTACACCTATGTGACTAGGATAATTTGAAAGGCACAAGAACTAAGAATCAGAAAGAAGGACCATCAACTTCATATCAGTCTATTACAACAGGACTTGTTCTGTTAAATAACTGAGTTGCTTTTTTAAGCTCTTCCACTTCACTTTTATAGTGGTGAACTCAAGAGCAAAGTAGTTACCAGGAATCACCAAGGTGGTCTGAATTAGAACTGTCTGAAAGCCTCTTCAAATGAGCATGACACTTAGGTTCCAAAAATACATTCTTCATTTTGTACTAAGAAGAAGGTACGATTTGGAAACGTGCTTTCACAATTCACTGAAAAATTGTAAATGGATGACGTTGTTCCAGAAATTTTCACCACCCTAAATTTTTCCCCTTTTTCTGGACAAATATATTTTGCATATTTGGGCAAGTGTTTGGACAGGCAAACAAACTTGTGCATACTTATCAAACCAAGTGCTAAACAGTTCTATGGCTAATCTTTTGTTAGTTGCTACAAATAAAGGTCACTGTAACCTGGAAAATTACAGTTGAATACAGTTAAGAAAAGCAACTGTGGAACCTGGTTCTGCTAAGTTTAAACCCTCATCTTTCCTCTGGGCCAAATCCCAATATCCTTTTATGCATTCTTTTGTTTCCTCAGACTTCCTTTATCTTCTAGCTTAAATTCAGTGCATACACCGTAACAGCTGCTGAGGTGTAGTTATGGGGCATACTGGGAAAGGAACTCTGAGCTAGCAGTAATTTGCATGTTTCATTAACTAGATAATCAGGACACTTGGGCAAGGTTTTTTTCCCAAGGAAACATTCTTCACCTGGATATGTGCCATCTTTAAACCCAGAAACTTCTTGTGGAAATGGATGTCCCTCCTGAGTCCAGAATGAAAACTTCTGCCTCAAAGCAGACAGCAAGGCGTGTTCTCCTCCCACTTTTGCAGCTTCATCTCATGCCTTGTAATGGAGGCTCCTGCCATAAGCCCCTTCCAAGGTGGAGTTATGTCCACATCTCCAGCCCTTGTACACGTGGAAGAAATGGTTAATTTACTGAGAGGGCTGCTCTGGCTCAGTGACCATTACATGAACCTACAAATACAATGCTTGGCACGTGGGTTCCAGTCTGAATTGGGTACTTCAGGGATGTGAACACAAATCTCTCACGGTCCAGATGGCAGCACTGGAGTTTAGGCTACTGGGGCATGCCCTGTTTTGGGACACTGTACGGACTCCTTCCCCTTTCTAGCGACCAGGAGAGGCTCAGACTCTCCTGTGCAACCAGCCCCACGTGCAAGATTTTCCCTTCCCAAATTCAGAGCTAAAGCCCGGGCTAAAGCATTCTTATTCCTGATAAGACAACAGCAGATTAAATAGGATGAACTGATCGGCTGTACTTCTTGTAAAGTTATCCCCAGAGATAAATGTACTATGTTGTTATGGAGGCTGTGGTGGTGTCTGCAGCGTAACTAAGGCTGACAGACTGCTTGCATGTGGGTGGCTGTCTTCTTTCCAGCTGTGACCAGCTGAATTATATCACCTGTCCCACTTGATATATTAGGATATGCCCAAACTCAAGATGCATGTTGCTGCAATAGGGAAATTAATGTCCACCACTGGAGGCAATTAATAATGATTAGGAGCAAACCAGCAGGGTTAAATCTGTGCATTTAACAAAGTGTTCATACAGCTTTTTATACTATACTTCAGCCACCAGGTTCTCTCAAATTTCTGCTCCTCTTTGGGGAGCAGGGGGGCTACGACAACCTTATGTTAATTAATGTGTAAACTTAGTTGAAATGTCAAAGTTGTTTCAATGAGACATGTTTATTCATTACTCAATTCCAGCTTCAGACCCAGTAGAAGAAATCATCAAACACACCCATGTGAAAGAATCTATAGAAAAAAATGTTAACATTCATCTCTAGGTCCATTTTCATTCAAAACAGCACAGCTCTAAGTATTCATGTTTGAAGTCACTGCATCTCTTTGATTTCTGGACTCTTCAGTTAGTGCACTAAAAAGTGGCAGCAAATTGACACATGGAAAATTCGCAATGCTCAGTTTAGAGCAACTCCTTAATTACCATAGAAAATGGTGAGTGATGGGTTATTAATTTCCCTTTTGTGGCCAAAATGTGATTTCAGGTATGAATATTGGGCATCTAATAGGAATAGGATGCTCTTGCGTATTTTAAAGCTCCGGATACAGGAAGCCTTGTGGCATTCAGTGCTTTGTGGACCTGTGTAAGAAGCCACTCAGTACTGCCAGCTCTAGGTACTCCAAAATTAATGAGGTTTCTAAACACATAAAAATTTCCTCTTTTGCAGTTTTAATAATAGTTAGATTCCTTAATATTCCTGAAATTTAGAGAGTACACATAGGTTCACAACTCTTTTATTCTGCCTTTTGATTTTGGATTGCCTTTTTGACATTTTCCCACCTTCTTTTGAAACTGCAAGGACTTAAATCTTGGTAGGGCAAGCAGGGAGGGAAGGGAGGAAGCTACAAGCTAAAGAAGACTGCAAAACTTCAAGAAAAACATGATGATTGCAATAAAGTAGGGAGAGTCTGCAATGGGGTGCATGATGACAAGTAAAGTACTACATTAACTTCAAAATCTACCTCAAGTCAACTTTATATCTTTGTCGTATTAGGCAAGAGTTTTCCTCAACACTGAGAGGCAAAGATCATAGATGTCCCCAAACCAATGAGACACCCTTGACAGTCAGGGTGGGGATGGGGATGATGGGGAACTACACATAAAAAAATATTCATAGCTATTCATATTTCCCTTGTTATCTGTATCTTTCCAAGTTTCTTATGTGATAAAAAGGACTCTGGAACTACTCCTTTTTCATTCCTGTGGACTATGGTTAGGTGATTTGTGGTCTCCCAAATAGTTTGGATTCAGCTATATACTCTAACTTCAGGCTCAATATAAAGATTATGCAGAAACACTCCTCAAAATAAAAGCTTTACAAGTTCAGTACTGATATGCCTCACAAGTGCTGCAAGTTCATCAGATGTACACCATCCAAATTACATTCTGCATGTGAATGAAAATACAGAAAATCTTTTGCTACTAGTAGATAAGGAGTCATACATTTGCTCATTTGGAAGTATAAGAAAATATTTTTACTGAAATTAAAAGTGATGCACTATGCCTTCAGCTACAGCCCAACTGTTGTTAGGAAAGCCCCTTTGAAAGAGTGAAATGTCAGATTTTGGGGGATGCTTTGCATGCTTTGCTTGTTTTCATTGTGGATCAGCACAGCGTCATTTAACTTGCATTCAGTCCTGAATACAGAATTGTCAGGTTTTTAACTTGCTGGGAAAAATCCTCTTCATTGGTGTCTATGATGAGCCAAAGAAGCTGTACAAAATACATTTCCCTGAAAATAATAAAATAGTCGAGAAGGAGAGAGAACCTGTCAGATTACTTGAAACATATCCATTTCTGGCATAGTGATACAGAAACTGAAGTAAAAATAGAAAAGGAGACCAATAGGCCATGCTGAATGCACCAGGCAGAGACAGCAGAAGTGCTCAGCAGACACGACACTGCTCTCATCAACTTGGCCCAGAAGGAGTATTTGCTATTAGATGTAGACTCCTGCATAAAACATGGCGGTAATGATTACTCTGAACTGGCTCCTTCTTGAGAAGAGGGAATGGCACTGACAAGAAAAATGGGGCTATAAATATTATTTCAAGACCAGGAAGGGAGACCTTGAAGGGATGAGATACTGACCGAAGATATTTCCTCTCCTATGACAGGGAGGATTGTCATGAAGGTTTCCACATTCAAATTGTTGTTGACTGCACAGAGAAGTGATGATCTTTAATGACTACAGTGATATTTATTGAAGAAGAAATCTACCCTGTACAGCATGCCAATTCTGAAGAAAGTAACTGATGACAGACAGGAGACAGGGAAAAAAAAGAGAAATTCAAGGAAAGAAAGACACCTTTCAACTGCATGAAAGGAATTCTTGAAATGCTTCAAGTATTCTACCTAATTATCTGTAAATCTAGGTTCCCTTGGTGACACACACAGAAAACCAAACAAGAAATGTTGTATAAATCTTAGCATGGTTCCATAATAATAATGATAATAAAAATAAAAATTAATTTAAAACTTCTGAAGGCCTATTGATCTCAAGATAGACCTGCTTTTTATAACAGCTATCACCATAAATCCATGGGTTATCTGTTTTGTCCCAAGAATTGTATTCTTCATTTGCTGAATTAGTCTTCAGTATACAAATGAGAGCATAGACAGGCAGCTTTTCTATCTGAAAGTGAATTTTATCTTCCATTATTGTTTTGACTTAGGTGACTTTCAGCAATTATTTATGCAGACCTATCTCTCTAACCTAATCAGTTTCAACATATTTTTCTGCAGTACCCAACCTTGGGTGGCAAGAGAAAAGCTATTATTTTAGATGCTGCTTTATTGGACAACAGTAATAAGCGTATAGGGAATAATTGCTTAATCTTGTTGTTGGTTTTAGGATGTGAACTGTAGCAGGTTGGGCTGGACCAAGGAAAGCAGCTGACATCTGCTCACAGATCCTCAGGCTACATTTGCTTGATCTTTCTCTATCACAATGCCTTGATCTAAGAACAAGGAGTGCTGTGTGCAGCTGGAGGATGGAAACACTGTGATGTTTTTTACTTTGTTCATTGATCTGAGCACTGCTGTACACAGATCTGAAGGGTTCCGATGTGTTTCACAAATCCCACTGAAATCCACTCTCATTCATTCTCTTATTTGGCTATTTATTGTTACCCGTTTTTTTCCCCTGTGGGCCTGAACATGACACATGGGTTCACACCAACATTTTTCAAACACTGTGTCTCTGTAGCTGGGTTCATAAAGAGATGGTCAGCTAGTAGCCTGCTTTTAGATGATTTCTTTTTTTCTAAAAATAAAGTTGTGCCAGATGTTTATTTATAAAGCTGGGAGAACAGACTGAGAGTAATTCCAGTTTCTGCGAGTGGAAATTGGAATGCATTATTACTGGGCACTAAATGTTCGGATGCTTTTCTGAGGTCCTTAAATCTATTTCATTTCCATGTTGACAGAGATATTAGACAGCTGTTGGGAAATCTGTCCCTTCTTTCAGTGCTACAACAAGAAAGCTTTCCATTTAACAGCCAGGGTTCAATAAAGCTCTTTAATGTACTAATCAGCGTTGAGTGAAGTGTAGGAACGCATAAGAAAGAAAGAATTCTTTCACTTCAATTTTTGTGTGAAATTTCGTCAGCTTTTCCAGCCTACCAGTGTCACTCCCGGCTGTGTTAGTGATGGCCTCGACGCTTGAAGCCCATTTTCCGGTTGGTTTCCCAAGGGCAGGGATGCAGTGGGTCTGTTGGTGGCAGATGTAGCAAGGTCAGCAAGAGGTTTTGCTTTCTGCAGGCTTTCCAGGATGGAGAGGGAAAGTCTCCCCACTCTGCCCAGGGGGAGGAAAAGGCTATCCGACCTTTTCCCTTCCAGACACTCTTTGGGGACTGAGCAACTACAGCACAGGTTTTTTTCCCAAAGTGATTTGAGGTCTTGTGCTTTTCCATGGTGTGAACAGCATCCTAGCAGAGATTGCCTTGTGGCCATCTCCTCTCTCACTTGCAATCAGGCGACATCACTATGGAAACCACTTGCATGGAAGAATAACATTAGGGAAGGCAGTCTGTGTTGTTAGCTCTCTTTAATGCAATATGTATCTTAGTCTTTTCTCCCAAAAGTGGAATTAGTGTCTGGCTCTGTTCTTTATGGGAGCTCTTCCATCCCAGCTGTTTTGCTTCCCCACTTCCCCAGGCCATTCTTTCCTGACACCTGATTTTTCTTTCTTGTTGGTGTGCTCTCTGAGAGCATTGCTCCCCGGGCATTTTACACTGCCAGCTCTGCTCTCCCTATCTGCTCCTACTCCTCTCCAGCTTGCAAGCTGTGCTGACAAGATCCAGGCACATGGATGGCTTTGACCTTAAAAAAAGCAGCTCTCCTCTCCTTTTCTTCTTCTT
This sequence comes from Entomyzon cyanotis, assembly GCA_024500445.1. NCBI lineage: Eukaryota > Metazoa > Chordata > Aves > Passeriformes > Meliphagidae > Entomyzon > Entomyzon cyanotis. The sequence goes on along the minus strand of JAKEPQ010001006.1, from coordinate 8,974,018 downwards.
ATGGCAGAGGAGGATGAGCAAGTGGGGAATCTCAGTGATGTCTTCCATCTTCTTCCAGCTGCTTCATTGCAACTTCTAGGTCGTCTGAAGAAAACAGTGTCCAGGTGACTGTCAGAGTTGCTGCAGAGAAGGATCTGGCTTCATCTGAGCTTTGAGGCCAGCTTTTTGCAGGGAACTGTGGCCAGCAGGTATATGTAGTTCCTGCCTTCCAGAGTACAGAGCTGCTGTAGGGAAGTGTTACTGCAGGTGTACACCTGTCTGTCACAGGACATTGCTGACATTGTTTCCTGTTCTCCTGTAACTCTTTGTTCTCATGTAACATGCAGCATGCCAGTGCTTAAGAGGTGGGGATTTTCTCTCTCTTCATTTACCAGTCGATGCTTAAGTTTTTTCGTTTTTTCACATCCCTCATATAAGAGGTTTTTTAAAGGTAGAGCTTTTTACACTGCTCAGTGGCTTTCTTCAGATATGATATTATATCTAACACTTCAGCCCCCTTGCTTTCCTGGAAAACAAGTAATGATTCAGAAATACATGGCTGAAAAATGCATCCGTGGTGGTGACTACTGAGAAGTAGAGGACCGACTGACTGACTGACTGAGTGGGTGCCCTCCCAACCTTCAGGCCTCAGCAATCCATGACAAAAATCCAAGCCTCCATAAAGCTTTTTGTCCCTGGTTAGTTTTTTGTAAAGTATATATAATTCCTTTTTCTTAAGAAAGGAATAACAGGGTGTATATCTCCAGGCTCCATGTGTGCTGGGCTGTAAATCAGTGTGAAGTACTGCTGTAACTGCTAAATGTTAAATGCTGTCTTTTTTTTAGCAGGTGATTTCGTAAGTTCAAGCAGAACTTATAAAGGTATTTTATAATCATTTTCCAAAGGAGTGTTTGACCCTCAAAATACTAATCTAAACCAGCATACAAGAAGAAAGAAATATTTTCTGCTGGTCTAGGCAATGAGCACATGAGCATTCTGGCATGAGTCTAAATGCTTTGCAATTGTTTGCTATTAAAGTTTTAAAATTGATTTTCCAATAGCTTTAAATACTTGGGTAAAATCTTATAATAGGTTGGGCAATCATTTTAGCTTTTATAACATAATGTGAATTCAGACACATGGTTATGCTAAAATCTTTCCCACTTGCATACCTCTTACACAGATTACAAAGAGAATGTGTTATAGACAATAAAATCTAGGGGGGAGACTTGTCATCCCTTTTCTGTAATGCCATTAAGCACAGAGACAGTGACGCTGGCCATTGCTTTGTAGAGGAAAAACAACAAGTTTACAGTTCCTCATTTCCCATGGCAAACAGATTGCTTATTTTAATTTTGAAAATAAAACGATGGAGGCGATGTGGGTCTGTAAATAAGAGTGTGCATCTCAATTTTCTGCAAATGCTTAAGTGGTTTACATCTGTTTCCTCCCAGTTGTATTTCTCAAACATGAATTTCCATTTTAAAAAGAGTCATAAAATCACTACTGTTTCTCTGTGGATCTATTAGCAATAAAATAGCCTACAGAGGTTTGCACAGCCATGGAAAATGTACAGTGATAATAGGCTGTCCTGCTGTTACATGGCTTATGCAAACTTTACATTTATCACTGCAGAACCATCTATCCGCAGGGTTGGAGTACAGCAAACAACTGAATAAAAAAGACCAAAAGAAGGAAGACGATACAGGAAGCTCTATATACACATCATTAATCAGACATGATGAATTCCCAAACTTGAATATATGTTTTCTCAGAGCCAACCAAGAGAAAAAAAATGCTGATCACAACATGAAATGCAAAACTTTACATAAAATTAATCTCCTGCAAACTCATACTACACTAAAGGACAGAGAGACAAAGAGAAAGAGAGAGGGGGGCACTTATTTTCACATCTGTCTGTTAACTTTCATTTTCAGCATTCCTGCTATCCAAAGACTAGCACCTCATGGAAAGAAAATCTTGCAGGCTGATAGTGGAGCCACTCAGCAATTAGTGTAGGTCAAAGCATCAGGAATGTGAAAAGGCAGGAGCTGCATCCAGGCTCAGGAGGATCTCTAAGCCATCCACCAGGATCAGAACACCACTTTCCATTAGCCAGCCATGAAGCCAGTGCTGTCCCAGTTTGACATCTGCAGAAGAATTGGGATTTACAGCCAGTATAACTTCAGCAGAAGGTGGCCCCTGGTCACCTAAGTTCAAAAAAAGGCTAGAACTGGCAACACTAGAATTATAGGTAGGGATTTTCAAAGATTTGCCACCAGAGAACAGAAGCTTCACACTCTTCTAATTTCTGCATGGCCCTGGGTAGGCTGCAAGTGGAAGCCCTCAGTAATCCCTGGCATCCTGTCCATTTGCTAGCTGAGCCTCCAATGGTCACCAAGGAGGGTGGCTGGGGAATCATTAAGTCCACTGTTTTCCAATTTGTGACTTGTTAGCATCTTCCACAGGAACAGTGGGCTGCAGCTCCTGCAGAAGAATACATAGATTAATCTCTCACCAGAAAGCCTCACTGGGCTGTTCCTTGTTTGCTTCAGTCTAAAATAAATATTTATCAGGATGAAAGCACCTGGCTGTTCTTTATAGATGGCAGAAAGCAATGGTAGTATTATTGGATGCTTATTAGCTAAAGGGTAATTGCAATCAGAGAAGGAAAAGGGGAAGAGGGGACAAATAAAAGGGGAAGAAATGTGGTTTCTAGAGGAGTCAGGAAGACTGGTGAGAAATAAAGCCACTCCCCACTTGGATGGATTCCTGCCGTTATATGAGCTGCTATCTTCACAGCATGAAAGTCGGAAAAGCACCCAGTCCAGGCACACAACATTAATCTGGTTGCCTAAACAGAGTAAAAAGGGGAATGAAGAGAAATGATTCCTCAAGAGAAACACAAGATATATATGAGCTCAGAAAGAGCAGTGACGTTTTGTACATTACTTTGGAGTCAAAAGCAAATTGACAAAACTTTCTTTTCAAAGGTCTGTGTGCTAGCTTTTGCATAAATGAATCATCTTATTCTTTCATCAGGGATCTCATGAGAAGAATGACAGCAGCTTTTCTGGCTTGTAAATGGCATACTGGAAAACATGGAACAGATCCATTGGTGTGGAATCATAGTTTCATAACAATACCTCTGTGGACAAATCTGGTACTTTGAGACCTTTTCAATGGATTGGAGGTTTTAGCTGAATGTAAGCATGGCTAGAAATTTCAGTTTTGTGATCCGGAGCTTGGCTGTTCACTCTTTTAGGAGAGATGAGTAAGTCTCAGTAATAATAAAATACTTCCATATTTCAAGACCAGCAAAACATCCTCAATCAAAAAATTCCATCACACTGTAGGAAGCTACTTTTCTCTGTCCTGTCAGATGATACATTGGAATTTTTTGCGTGACTTTAAATGTCTCGAAGATTTGTTTCTTCAGCTAGCTCTTCTGTTGGGGTCAATGCACAATATGGTAGCTTCATTATTTCTGGGTATAATTATTGCCCAATGGTTTTTAGAGGCAGAGTTACTGAGTGCTACAGTGTTATGTCAGTCCTGACAGTCTGCAGTCCTCCAGTCTCTTCCTGGAGATGACCCTCCTGGGAGGTTAGTTTTGCTCTGGTGAAGAAGCTTTGACACTTGGCATCTTTTCTAAGATTGGTAACCAAAAAAAGGAAGTATTCTGGAAGACCTAAAGACCTAAATAGCAAAGCAGCGACTGATATACTGAGTCAAGAAAAAAGTGGTTCCATGACATCTGTCATCAGAACACCAACACATGTACAGGACAGTGTTACTTAGTACCTGGCAGTTTTCCATCTTTAACAGAATAATGAGCAAGAGTTTAGCAAACACTTCAGGGACCACAGGAGCTCAGCAAACACTTAGGGAGCTTTTCAGGTGAAAAAACAGGGTTGTGGTCTTGGGCAACAGAATTTTTACCACTGACTGGTTTAAGATTCCGTACTTGACTCTCATTAAGGCTCACATATATTGTTAATATGACTGTTAAGAGTTAAACTCTAATTCAGTTTTCTGCAATAACCCCTTTCCTATCTAACAACCCTCCAGAGTTTCAGCCAGCTGAAAGACAGCACTCTTCCCACTTCGAGCTTTTCTGTGCATGGCAGAAGATCTGCACAGCTCAGTCCAGAGGTGGCTGCAGCTCACATGTGGGCAAAATGATTCACAGGATGCCAGGGCTGCTGATTTCTTGGTGGGGAAGAGACCATGTGCAGAAGAGCCCATGGGTACCAGCAAGTGCCAGAAAGAAGGTGAGAGATTGGCTATAGGAAACCCTAGTTCAAGACAATTGGCTTGATTTTCTTTGTAGTCTGAAAGGATGATCTCATGCTCCAAAGGGAACAGAAAGAGGGTCAAGATAAAAGATAGATATCTAGAGTCAGAATGAATGGAAATTTGAATTTTGGAAAACAGAGGAGGTGTGCACACTATCTGTGGCTGAGACTGAGGGCTGCAGATTCACCCATGTGAAGAGAATCTCATCCAAAGAATGCCCTGATTGTTTTTACTTGACTGGAGCTGTGCTGCTGACTTTAGTCATCCCAAAGCCCGTGTCAGCCCTCAGCAGGGCAGTTCATGTCCTGAGCCCAGGAGACCCAGGTAAAGACCTGCCAGTGCTCTTGAGATGGGTCTGGCTGCAGAAAGGCCCATGGAGAGTCACCCTCTACTACAGCAGTGTGGAGGAGCTGGTGGGTGCACATGGCACATGAAGGATCATCACTCAGAGACGGGAGATATACAACAGGTGGCCAGGCCCTGAAATCAAGTAATTTCAAAATAGTATCTTTTTTTTCCTTGTTTTCAGTAGTTCCAGCTTTCAGGCTCATGAAGGCAAGACTGGCAGCCTGATTTGTTGCTCAAATCTGCTTTTTAAGGCCATCTCACAGCAAATCTTTGGAAGGCCTGCAGAAGAGAGGAAAATCCTGGCAAAGGCATCTCCTTAAGAGTAATTTCAAACAGTGAAAATATCTTACTGCTACTCAACCTAGTTAAAACCCCAAAACTCAATGAACTCCTGCAGCTCCTACTGACAGCAGCTCCATAACATCATCACTGATATGAACCTTAGCACAACACTCTCTCTGTTGATGGCACTCCATAAATAATGTTCCTACTCATTACTGAAACCTGAAAAAACTCCAAGGAGAGAAATGTCATGTGCCTGAATATAACGATATTACCCATCTGAAAGCTAATGCTCCCATTTTTTTTCCTCTTACTGCACAGTATATTGAAAAGACCCGGTATATACTGTAAGTGAGGATACCTATAATTTCTTTTCTCCAGGAATTTTCACAGTTTCTAGACTTATTGAATGCCATATAGGGAAGGAACAAGTTTAAAAAACAATTAGTAGGACATGTGGTGCTCATTCTTGGCTGAAACTGCACATTCTCATCTGCCTGAAAATACTCGGCAGTCGTTCATGAAAAATGTTTTTGAACTAATGAGCTATATTTGCATTCCCCTTAGAAAGGATTCAGAATTTTTCATCTACACTGCACCATGAAAAATGGATGTGTTTTTCACAGAGGTAATTTGAACATAAACCACCGCATCAATGGGAAGACAACCTTTGCAGAAACTTTTTAACTTAGCACATTCCATTTGTTTTCACTGGGGAAGGTCAAACTTATGTGAGAGATGTAAATTTCATGCACAAACCTAGGTGCTGATGAGATTTGTTTTTGTAGATAATCTGCAGCAGAGAAATTTTTCATAATGTCACCGCAAAATAAATTAAAATGTTCATCTTCATATGGCTGGTTCCATTGCATTAAAATAAATGTTGCAAGCTCATTTAATTAGTATAGTTAGGAATGTCTCTTCCCTGCTTCACTGACTCTCCAAATCACAAGTTAATTTGTCAAAATCAGACCATTGTTTTTCCTTCATTCTTCATTACTGAAAAGACAGCCCCATTTAAATAAATGTTTATGCTACAGAGAGCAGAGCAGTGAACAACCCCAAATATTTTTCTAAGCACATGTTGGAAAAGTTTGGACTGCAAAGAGCCGGAGAGTGCGTGTGTGTGCGTGTGTGTGCATGTGTGTGTGTTGTTATTGGATATTTGACTGCCTGGAAAGGTACAAAATTGAGCAGTCTGCTGTAACTGATGATGTAGTGCACACCATCTCTCATGCTAGCGGCTACATGCACTTGGAAGCAGTTTTCCTCTATGTTTTCAAAGACAAATGATGACAAAAGATACAATCTCTATGAATTACCCTAATCAAATCATTCTCTTCAAGAACTCTTGGTTAATCAATTAGTCAGTGCTTGCAGTTCTTATGAATATCACTTCAGAGCCTCCCATAGCGTTGTTCTCCTCCAACAGCAAATATTTAGAGCATTTTATTAAAGAAAAAGAAATAAAAACAAAACCCAACAAATGAAAACATCAGCTTATATAGCAAATAGGCAGAGAACTTCTGCAACCGTATGGAGTCCATTAACATCAAGTGAACTTTACAGGTACGGCTGAGGTAGCAGTTACTTTGTTTGATCGGCTTAGTTATTATTTATCCCAAGGTCTTTTTTGGAGGTCACCTGCTGCAAATGAATGGAAAAGGCCAGCAGACCATCATCTGAGCCCCATACTAACGCTTTTTTACACTGTTTGCCTCAGGCACTGCTTCTGCAGCATATACTGCAGTGCTATTCTTCAGCCTTCTCCAAAACACTTTCAACCTCCACACAAGAGATTTTACATCTCAGCACTACATTCCTCCTAACTGAGAGGATGCAAAACAATAGAAGACTCCTGTGATTTTCTTTATCAGCAGGTTTTTGGCTTTATCTGGCATTGGGTTCAGGATTTTCTGCCCGAGAATAGGGATTCTTGCTGTTGATCTGTCTTCTCCAATTTCTTTGTGTGAGTTGTCTGGAAAAGGGCAAATCGTGACTCTCCCCACTAAGTTCCTTGGCTTGGCAGCATCTTAAAATGTCATCCAAAATCTGTATCTAATGTGAGTTTTATGATACTGTGAGGGAGAATCAAACCTATTTTCATTTTCAAGAGCTTCAAAATGAACCTTGTTTCATTAATAAATCATGTCATTAACAGGGAAATTTAATTGCAGTGATACTTCATGAATTCACAGTAAAAGCATACTATATAGTAGTGGTTGGTATATTGACTTCCAGACATAGGAATTCATGTGAACTGTGAAAAATTGACATGTATATCTGTTAGGAAAACCCTTCACCAAAGCAGCTGAAGAAAGAGTGATATATTGAGACCACTTGTTCAAAGCAAGTCAGGACCTGGGCTGCCTCTTTTAAGGAACACCAGAGATTCCATTTTCTTACATGACCTCTACTTCACCTTCCTATTTCCATTTCTAGCAGACATAAGCATCCCAGAATAGGAAGAGCAGCTGTCGTTAGGAGCTTTGGGTAGCCCAGGTTTCTTCAGGCCACAGGTCACATCCCAAGGCTGGATTAGCTGTACAGCAGGACAGCTTTGCCATATATCTGAGGAGGGAAGAGGGTTCTGTCATGCCCCAGGGTTGGGGCATCTCTCTTCCCTTTTTAGGCAGACTGGAGATCTTACTAGGAGCAGAATGCCGCCTGTAGTCAGTCTGTCACTTTACTGAAGTGCTGTTCTGCTGGTTGCATCCCTTTCCCACTAGCTCCACAGAAATCCCCATGTGTATCCAACAATTCAAGTGTCCCCTAAAATCTTATACACATTGCCAACAAGGGACTGTGAAGGAGAAAGAAAGAAAGAAAGAAAGAAAGAAAGAACGAACAATTCCCAACTTTAGGTCGGGTTGCTGTCCATGAAATCACTTGACTGTTGAGGTTAGACAGAGGGGAAGACAAAAAGCTATTTTAGCAATTTGCCCTGGTTCTCACACACCCATACATCCATGGCATCTGGAGTAAGGGCCTTACATTTTCCCTCAGCCATGTGGAGAGCCACTGAGGATGATGAATCATTAACAGGAGGCACAGATATGCCTTGGGATCCTCCTGCTCCACCATTAGCTGCCCAAGGAGAAGTTGACAAGAAGTGTTGAGGTGGAGGAGACAAATGCCTCCATGCCCTCCTTGGACCAGCTGAAGGCCATTTCCATTTTTAAGCCTTTGATGTTGGAATCAAGAGATACATGAATCAGGTTACGTCATCCAAAAAAAACCCCCAAAAATCCAAAATAGAACTGTCCAGAATTAATCCTGTAGACTGCAGAAGAAAATATGAACTGAGTTCATCTTAAAAATTGAGAAACCAAAAGACAAAGTTAAACATTTCATTTGTAGCAGTCATTTTTAGCAGTGATGCTACCTTGTCTTGCTGCAACAAGAATCATGGCTGGAAAAAGGGGGAGGCAATTTCCACCCACAGACCAGGTCTGTGAGGCTGGACCTCAGTCTGTTTAGGGTAAATGAAATAAAAGTTGGCTGTAATAAGACTCTTCACAGGGGAAGAAGCACTCACATGCTCATATCCAAAATCTCTTGTGCTTTTCCACCCACCCTGAATTTACAGATGGCATTTGTTCAACAGAAAGAAATTAGGAAGCATCTTCAATCAGGCACACTAATCTGCTCCCCTCTTCTTCCCTTGGAAAGAAGCAAGCCAGAGAACTTTTGAAGGTTATGCTTCAATGAATCAGATTGTGTCAGAAACTCCAACCAGACCTTTCTGAAGAGCAAAAAGTTCCATGACTCTTCTTTGTTGTCGATGACTTCAGGACTAAGCTCTGCAAACAGATGCTATATCACCATCCACAGAAAGTGTAAGAGATGCAGTGGTCTCCTAGACAGACTTGTCCAATAAAAAAATGACAGGAGGGAACACAAAGTATAACCCTGTGCTGCAGAAAACCATCTTGTCTTTTAAGAGCCTATATATGGTGATAACTCTCTTCTTGCTGTTATAAAAGTTCTCAAAACAATCCAATAACAATTTATCATGTTCATAAATGTTGCAGATCAGAGAGGAGCAAGAAGGGTGTTTTTCCAGTGTTTTTAAGTTTTTTTTGGAGGCATTGGCAATACTTCTCCTTGACATAAAGGTGTCTGTGTCCCAAGGACTGATGGTACCATTCTGATCAGTGAATTTCTCTCTCTCTCCTTTTCAAGTTGCCTCTGGAGATCATGGTCTTTGAATATTTTCAAAGTGGAGAAATATACACCAGAATGGTGTGTAGCTCACAAGCTTTCATGAAAAAATTCATCAAGAGGACATTTGCAGGGAGAATTGTGCAGGACTGTGAACAGGTGTGATAAGACTACAGGTTAGGTCACACTAATATTTATACTAGGCATTTATACTTATAACAGCCTCTATCTACAGAGATGTTGCAAAATTCTCTGAGTCTGACTCTTTGCTATTGTTCATTATGCCAAAAGTTGCTCCTGCCACTATATTCCCTTTTATTTGCTACTTGGGAGTCATCTCCGTTTGTTTGTGGAAAGCAGTGCTTGGTACCAAACACTGCCTCGAGAAGAAAGACAAGGCTGTACAAAAGGATATTAGCAAACTGCTTCACTAAGAAAACCTGAGTTAAGCTCCCAGTAATGAATAAATTTATTAGGTAGACAGTAAAAAGTACTGGAGAGTTAAAAATAAATTCTGAGTTATTTAAACTTAATTTATGAGCAGGAAAATAAGCCCTCTCTTCTACTATTAATGTTTTTTATCTGGGCCATCAAATGTCACACCCTACTGATTTTGGATGTAAGGTCACTGGAAACAACATATCAGTGGTGTCAGCAATACAAATCAACTTAAATTCCCCTAAAAATAAAAATGTCAGGAGTAAAATAATAGGCAATAGTTATTTCATGGTATGAAAGGCTTGTAATATATCAAGAGTTCACCTTCTTCTATCTTTACAATATATCACTTTGAACGTTAAGTATACCTCCATTTCATATATTTTAAATATAGATAGTGTATCTAGCTAAAACAATACTCTCGGAGAAAAGTGCACCAAAATTATTGTTTAGGTTTGCATCCACTTTTTGAAATGTCTCCTAATTTACAGCAAATGATGAAGCAATAGCCCTGTCTATAAAAGACAGTGCGGCGCACCAGCTGATGGTTTCTAAGAATATATTTCTGTGTTAAAGGAATATGAAAATAAAAAATTGATCTGGCCTGATGATTTCAGCAAGAAGTAAAAGAAGGGGTGGCCCTTCACTCTGGCTGACCCTACATTTAGCCCATGAAGACAAGACCCCAGCTAAACCCAGCATTGCAGGAAAGAGTTACAAATGCCGCTAGGAAGGCAATAAGCAGCACATATTTGTGAAAATGCCTCCTTTGAAGTTTCTGTGTAGATGAACACATCTGTGTCTGTTAAATTGTCTTTAGTACAAGTGGGGATTTCCTCGGGCCATTTGTGACTGTTATTAAATGGCTACCAGAAAACAGGTTACTAATTTGGCTTGGATCACCATGCTGAATTATAACTAAACACGCTGAATGTCACACTGCTCTGCATGTGGCACTCACACAGAGAATCAGGTGCTATAAACCCATGTTATATGGACATAGCAACGTGAATCTGCACACTCAGTTCAGATGCAGTTGGGTTTGTGATTAATAGCCTGCCAGTGCCTGGACCTTTTTTTTTTTTACATATAATGAGGAAGAGGATGGGGACAGACTAGGTCAGTGCTATCCCATCACTTCCCACTAACAAATCTGGCCCCCCATCCATGGAGTTTCCAGGACTGCAAACCTCTCAGAGTTCTTGAACACTCTTTTAGGGTTCAAGTCCTTGGTTCAGTGACCCTCATAAGAGCGGGAGCCTGGAGCCCTGGTGCCCTGGAGCCCTGGTGCCCATGCCCAGCATGGTATCCTTCAATGCTCACCCGTTGCTACACAATGGGCAGAGAGAGCTTCCTCTTCCCCAGAGTGGGGTTATAGGGTGACTTATCCAGCTTTTCCTTGTTTTTGTCAATCTTGTGACTCTGCTCCATTCTTCCCCCTCTGACAGGTCCTTTGCCTGATTCATGTGTGCCACTTCTATTTCATCTTGACTTCAGAAAAGAGGAAGTGCCTCCACTGACAGAACATAGCTGCAGAATTTTGGGTCTCTGTTGTGCCCAGTCTGGCAGAGATGGGAAGCAGCCCTACCACAAGCTGTCCTGTGGTAGTGCACAGCCATTTTGGATGGCTTTTAAGTAATTTGGTATCAGCCAGAATCCAAAACTTTTTTCTGACATCACTCTTTGTAAGTTTGGGTGATGTTTGTAGCAGGTGTATGATGTGAGTTATCTGTGTTGCTGAGGTGACAGTCAGGATGGCAAAGAAAGGGGACAAGAAAAAGTTGTTAGTAAAAGACATGAAAAGATGAAATCCTTTTAAGATGGGATGAACATCCGAAGATAAGCCAGAAATGCGCTTAAAAACTTCCATTTTGAAATGGGAAAGAACTCATAGGCCTGTGGGAAGGTAAGGTACTTAATGGTTCAGTGGAAAAAACCACACTGCAACTAGTATAAACACTTCTTGTAAAAAGAGCTATGACAGTTGTTATAAAACATTTTTGAGAGATTCTACTAGTGTGTCTCATAAAGTTTCCTTAGGATCCTTTCCTAAACAGGGCAGCACACTCAACCATCATGTCCTTGCAATAGCACTCCACTTTTTGTTCATGTTAAAGTTGTGGGTGCCCAATTCATGCTCAGTATGCAGATGTGTTGGTGGTGAAACATGAGGTGACAGCTCAGATAAGGTGAAAGCTGATAAGTTAACACATACCTACCAATCCCCATATATGCTGTTCTTGTAGGACTGATACATCACCACATCACTGCACAAGCCCAAAGGTATGCCACCTGGAAATGTTGGGAAAGGGGCATGCAGCCTTGAAGGTGGGAAAGATGCCAGCAGGAAGGTGACAGTTCATTTCTGCTGTAGATGAAGCCTATGAACCAGATCCTGTAATACTTTCCTGAGAGAGTTTGGAAGTCATAAGAGAACTGCTTTCCTGACTGTTTTGTGAGAAATATGTGATTCCCAGATACGTGATTCCTGGGCAGCAGTTTTCTTATTCCTGCTAGCATTTTTCCATTCTATTGATTCAGCAGTTTTGTCAGACAAGAGATGTTGGGCTTCATGGGATTGGCACATTCTAACTTGAACCAATAACGTGTAGTCCCAAAAAGAGAGATCCTGAAAACACTTTAAATTTTTTATCATTCATGCCACACAAGAATCAAGATACTGACTTTGATGAATTGTGCATATCATCCTTTTCATTCTCTGTAGCGCTGCCAAAATATTGTCCTCAGCATGGAAAAAGTGAAATATATCTGATGAACATTATTTCATTATATCAGGAACTCTTTACTGTTCCTTGCTATGATGGACTTTTCTAGTTCTGACTCGGATTCTGGTTCTGCCTCTCTCCTGCATTAACCTGCTGTGATCTCATCAGGAAAGCTGATCCATGAAGCTGAGGTTACTGTGAATGTTACTTTACCTAATAGCTGGTCTGACAAGTTTTTATATGTCTTTTAATATTTTCTCTCCAGTTATGTTTTCATTCACACTGTGCTTATAGCAGCTGAGTAGCAGCAGCCATAGAGATAGGCATGAAACCTGTATTTTCCTTCTCTGCAGTATACAAACATATTTAAACTCCAGAGGAAACTGTGAGACAGTCTTGTTTGCTCTGCTCGACCTGCAAACCAATCCTTTCCCCATACTTTTAGCTGTAAGACATTTGAAAATCTATTTATGGCACAAAACCTGAGGTTATCCATGCTGGGAGAAGAAATCCTTTATTTATCTGCAGTAGGTTCAAGAGCAGTGCAGATAGACAAGGTTCATGCTGCTCCACAAATACCTATCAGCCTTGACCTGCAGAAACCAATCATGGGCTTATTGTGTTGTTTGTGTGATGCAAACCCAGTGCCTCCTCCCTGTAGAAAGTAAACTGAGATGACTCAACTGACTTCACTTGGTAATTCTCTCAGCAATCTGATCAAAATGATTAATGGTCATTCTGGCCAATGCTGGATTTAATTCAAGGTCACCGAAAAAAAAAAGATAAAAGGTCACTTTTCTGACCAGCCTCTATTTATCTATGGATTTTTGTTATTAAAGGAATTAATCTGATAGGCTTCCATACACAGCACATTAATTATTTATACATTTGATACAAAATTACTTCATACAAAGATTAAGAATGAGTCTTAAATTGCTGACGTGGGGCACAGAGATTTATTCCTATGATGAGCCTCATCTAGATCAACACAGCCGAATCCCAGTTTAAAAATGTGCGTTCAAATGAACACTGAGCCTGCTACTGTATGCAGCCAGACCAGCTTACACCAAATCGTGCATGTACTGGGCAAACTGAAGTCCAAAAATAAATCTTGCCTTGAGAATACACTTAGCTTTTGTGACATATTTATTGGAGTATCTGTTTTCAGGAAGGCTTCACCCACCGTCCTTCATTCTGAGATTTGAAGTGACAGATATTTGAAACAAATACTGATACAGCAATTTTATTCAGTCTCTGGAAGTTTGAGAGAAATATTCTCAGCCTCAAGGCACTGAATTTCAGTCAGAAGTAATTTCTAATGTTGCTTCGTCCTATTACTTGTAAATTCAATATAATTAGAGGCATATTCAGTTCATTACCAACTTGAACTATTGTCCAGGTTTTTTTCAGTCTGTCGCTTTTTCAAAGCACTTTATTAAAAACTTGTTTTGCTGTCAAGTGTTTTAAAGGGGAATAATATCTCACAACTAATCATTTTTTAAGATAATGCAACCACACAATGCAGAAAAAATACAATGTAACCTCACTAGAAACAGATGGAGAGTGAGAAATAACCTTTGCTTGGTTGCACATTAATATTTTGAACTTACACTTGAAATATGTATTAGCTGCATTTTCATCCCAGGAGTGATAAATACAACATTAGATTGAAAAACAATTATTTTCCTTGCTTTTGGGCATACAATACCTTATTACCTAGACTCACTATTGTTTCAAGTAATGCCTTTTGAATTTTCACATTTTGCACTTCTCATAAAAGCCTACAATGAGAGGCAAGAAACCTGAGCAAAATGTGAAAATTATTTCACTGTATTACTGTTATTTTGTCCTTTTCTTTCTGCTGCGTCATTGGGCCAATTCTCAGAAATGACACAGCAGAGACCAGAGGTTCCCATTTTTAGTGTTTGATGATGGGCAAGAACAATATTTTAAAACTGCAAACAGTGCCTGCCCGATACAACATCCTTTGATGTTGAGGGGAGATTCTACATGGATTTGGGAGAAAAGAAACGTTCGTGTATTTGTCATGAGATCCTACAATGCCCACAGTAGGAACCACGCTTGGAACCTGTATCTCCTGTGTCACAGGGCAAACGTTTCAGCAGCATGCCTTATCTAAAGGCATCTCTGCTTTGCCTGGGGTTGTAGCAGGTTAGGTGCTGGGACACCACTGACAGGACTGTGCTCATTGTTTGGCACAGCCATGCCCCAGGTGCATTCGCCTTGCTGAAAAAAAATGAGTGGGGATTGTCAATAAATCTCCAAAAGGAATGTTAAAAACATCCTGACTTATGTTTACAGCTCCTAAGGGATGAGTATGAAATGCAAAGAGAGTTCTGCGAAGTTTGGGTATGTAAGGGCAAAAGTATCCCCAAAGCTGATAGTTGGACCTTGGTGCAAGTTTTGAGTGGAAGTAGTACTGTTCCAACCAAATCTTGCTGAATTTGTGCAAGCATCACAACAGCTTCTATCTGGAAACCCAAAGAGAAGACAACCTCTCCGAGCTGTTCTGCAGTATAGCTGCACACTTAATAGCACAGCAGCAGTTAAGAAAACAGGACCTTGGGGCACTCTTGCAGACCCTCAGGTTTCCCAGCACATCTCTCAGCAGTGAGAGCCTAGCAGCAGCTCATTCCTGCTCACTGTCTGGGGGATTTGTGAGTTGTTAGTGCAGGTCAACAAGAGCAAAAAATGAGTCTTCCAGTAAACAACGATAAAGGCAAAGTCTCTGAAGTGCACTCTCAGAAATAGACAGTCTCCTAGACAGTCTTTAACAGTATTAAATGACTATATAGTTATTATTTATTCATTTCACTCTTCTTACAGGCAGCATCCCTCAAAAACAAGTGTTCACCTATCTATATGTGTATGAAAGCTTTTTGTCTTTATTGCTTTTCATATGCTTTGTCCTTTGCTAATTTTCTTTACCATCATACTTTTTTCCAATCCAGGCTGGCGCTCTGGAGAGCTAAGAATGGCAAAATTTGGTAACAAAGGAATGAAAACACAAAGCCTGAAGAGGTGTGAACACAAGGATGCTGGTCCCAACCTGCTCTGATGGTACATTTTGGACAAACAGTAGCATACAGAGGACTTGTGCTGAAGATTCAAGAGTTTTCAGATGTCCTTAGCTGCTGAAAACTCACTGCCTTTTGACTAGTTTTTACTGTTTAGTATTTTATAGGCATGTTAATATCCAGCAGACATTTACATGACTTTCAGTCTAAAATAGGGATTTCAAGCAAGTTCTTAGTGGTCCCTGTCTCTGTTGAGCTTGTTGGGGTGGGAAGCCAGTGTTTGCAACACCTAGGGGCTCATAAATCCAGATTATTTCCAGATAATTAACCAGATATTTCACTTGGCCTCTGCAACTTCCTTAAAAGCCTTCCTGCAGTGGTGAAACACAGTGACCCAGAGGTGGGAATCTTGAGTTCTTGTTGCCCTCAGCATGTCTCGCCCATCCAGGGAGAACAGCAGTCTGCCAATCAAGCAATCCAGCACTGCTCAGACTCAAGCATGTTCCTGAGAGGGCTAAAAGGGTTGACAGGACAGTGCTAAAGGCATTTCTGCAAGAGTAGTTACTACTCGGGTCTTTTGGAAACCACAGCACACAGATAAATCAATCACAGACTAACCACAGCTGGCAGTAGATACATTCACACCTCATGAATGCAAGTGAATTGTCTTCTTGTTTTGTAATTCAGTTGTTTAGTCCCAAGATCAGTTTGCCAGTTTGAATCAGAGCAGATTTCTGTAACTCAGCACTGCATGTCACAGCTCGAGTGAAACAAATGCTCCAGTCTTCTTTGAACTTTGGAGTATTTTGACCTTCAGAACTTGTACCATGAATTTTTCAATTAACTAGCTCATAATTAAATCAACTGATTAAATAAAGAAGTTTTAGTTGATAAAGTACCACTATGCATTCAGATGGCACAGGAGTTTTAATGATATGTAGATTGTCCCTAAGAACAGCTCAGAAAGAGAATCCATCCTCCTACACAGCTTCATGACTCCCTTCTGACCACGCAGCCCCCTCACTGCCCAGGCAGCCCACGAAAATGAGGCACAGCAGCCTTGGAGACAAGGATTCAAGGCACTTTGTCTCTGCCCTTGACTCCACAGTCCTGCTGGCCACGTTATTTCTGACACAAGCTAGGATGTCATTGGCCTTCTGGGCACCAGGGCAGATGCTCAGCTGCTGTCAGCCAGCACCCCCAGGCCCTTTTCCATCAGGGCCCTTTGCAGCCACTCTGCCCCAGCCCAGAACTGCACAGGGCAGTTGTGACCCAGGTGCAGGGCTCAGCACTTAGATGCCCTCTCCTGTTTTTTGATTTGCCTTTTGAGCAAGAGAAGCTGGTTTCTGTGTAAGTAGACAGCTTGCCTAAAATATTACAGTTCCCATTAATTTCTCCCTTTAACCTCCAGAGTTCTCAGTCTTGGACTGCCACTGGACCCAGATGCCAAGAGACATAGGGTGGGAATTTTCCGTGTGATTATTGGAAGTATCTCAAGACCAGGCCACCCCAGCTTTCCATTGCATATGAGCTTCCCCTGGATTGGGATCACTAGCAGAGTGCACTGGGAAAAGCTACTTGACTTAGAGGTGTCATTTGATGTATCCTTTCCCATCCATTAAAGGTCAGCACCACGACAAAATGCAACAGCAGAAAACATACTCTTGAAGGATTTTTCTATAAGCTCTTTAGGCCAGATTCTCAATGCAAACCTTTCTTTCAAAAGTAGGACTCGATACAACATGCCACATGAAACCATACCTACTGCTCAGAGCCTAAATTTAGATTCTCCTCAGAACTGCAACTATGCCAGAGAAAAAAAGGTTTAACAATGGTCTTTATTTAATTTGACATATCCCTCTTCGAATACTTCCCTTGCAAAATCCTTTTGTGCTGTTTTAAGTAGGACAGTTTCTTTTCTTCGTGTAATTCAAGTGTGGCATAAAGTGAGAGCAACCCATTTAAAAATACACCCATGCACAACTAGAAAGATAAGAGAAAACAAGTCTCAAACAACCAAACTGCTTATTGTTGCAAGTGGGGAGTAAGAAGGTGGAGGAAAGAAGGAGAAAAGCAAAAATGGTGGAAAGAAAAAAGAAAGGGAAAGGAAAAATTTGCACAACATTTTGCTGATTCTTCTTAAAATGCATGTAGTATTTACTACATTGTCAATATTTTGACATTGTCACTTAAAGTGGTAATGCTTGGCTTGGTTTTGGGTTTTTATTTTTTGTAGACCAGTTCTCCTGCATGTATGTCTTCTGTCAGTATTTCTTCTGTGTTTAGTTTCACTTTTGTAGAAATACACAAATGGGAGCAGGATTCACTGCTACTCTTACCCAAAGTAATAACCTCCGGTTTTGGACATAAGACCTCAATCCTACACTTCACTGATGCTGGCAACAGACAATAGGATCAGAGGAATCAAAATGAGGCTCCTTGGAATCAAGCAAATGTGCTTAATAACAGAAGGGAACTCAAATCCATAAAATAATTCATACCCTGAAATGGCACTAAGCGGAATATTTTTTAAAACATTTTCAAGATGTATTGCTAGATTTTTTAATTCCTGAACTGTGCATATAGCACATTTGTTTGATTTAGAGCCTAAAATAAACTTTTACTACTTTTTATTCCTGCTATCACTGAAACAATTAACACAGCAAAGGGAAAGTGTATGAGACTCCCCCCCAGCCCACCCACCAACACATCTCTGAAGTGCACTCCCAGCTGTGGAGCCCAGCTTTGCCCTTGGCTTCATATCTGCACTTCTGTGGGTGAATGTCTCCTGCTGGCTGGAGAGAGGATGCAGTTTTGGTCTGTGTTAGGAGGAAGAGATTGCAAATCAATTTTCCAAACTTCTGGCAGGTAGGTATTGTGATAATGAGATGTGGGTGGATCTCAAAAGGGTGTTTAAAAAAGTGATGGAAACAGATGTCAGACATCACACAAGTTCTGAGCAAGATACTCAGAGAGCAGATCATTAGGTGATGGTGCATGTGGAAGCTGCGGCCGTGGAAGAAAGAAATGAGGAAAAGATCAGTTAATAGAGAATCAAAGAGGCACAGGTTTGCTCCACTGGAAAAAAAGGAGGAGTATGGATAGAAAAATTATGAGAGCAGCCCCAACAGATTGGAGAAAGAGACAGCAGTTAATTAAAGAACACAGATAATCCATAGGGTGCTGTATGGAAAAAAAAAAAGAAAATCTGGAGGACTTTGTAGGCACATTTGCTCACATTAAGAAGAGAAAGGTCTTCATGATTCATGATTTGTACTAAGATCAGTTTGGAAGACTGTGGTCAAAATCAGATTTAGACAAGAGAATGGGTACTGGCAGCAGGCACAAGGGTGTGCAGTAGGGCTGGACAAGACCCTGATTAGAAAGAAAGACAATTGACAGGCTGTCCTTCATGGTGGACCAGATGGCACTGCCATAGTCCCATTAGAGGTGATCAGGGATGGCTTCCAGGTGAAAATGCAGAAATGAATGAAGTTACAGGAGACCTTCAGCAGGCAAAGAGCAAAGTCAGGACTCAAGAGGTAGAATAAGCTCACGGGCCAGTGCTATGAAAAAGGTTCTGGGATGTGTGAGCCCCCAAAAAGGGGTTCACAGGGTGAGGACTACTGTCAGGAATTAACTCCCCGTGGATAACTCTTAGGATTGCAATTGCATGACTGATAAAATCTTTAAACATGAAACAAAGGGGAGAGGGTTGGGATATTCAGTCTCCATGCCTGATTCTAATTCAAGGCAAAAAAGGAAAACCAGATAAATGAGATTATTGCAATGGATAATAGGACACGGAAGGGGAGAGAAATAGGCAGCAAGAGAATACAGGAATAATATTGAAGAGAGGAATAAATGTTCGTGTGATACATTTAATGAAATTTGCTATTTAAAACTGGATTAAAACAGAAAAAATCAAGAGAAATGCTGTGCATCAAGACCAGATACATATAGGAAGCAAAATCTCTGGTGCAGAACAAAAGAAAAGGATATTACAAAAACAATAGAAACACATCAGAATAGTAATCTTGTCTCAAACACAGGCATTGAAAGATATGCATTATTTAAAAAAGAAGAAAAGGTAAAAGGCACTGAGGTAGCAATTCTCATTAACTGATGAAGTAGACTGAAAAGAAATAGGAATTGATTGTTTCAGTAAAACCCAGAAAGAGGCTAAGTCAAGAATCCCTTTTGGAAAGGCTGAAAAAGACAATCTATGGGAATTAAAATAGCGTCTGCCACTCACTTTGATGGCTGGATTTTGCTATGACTGGAGATCAGCATCTTACTCCAAGAAACTAAAGAAACACATCATTAGAAGAATTTCACATTCACTATGCAGTGAGCAATGCTTCCAAATACAGAAGGACAAACTATTCTTGCATGAAAGAGACACATTTCTACAGCAAGTAGTCCCAGGCTCTAGAGCAACATCACATAAGATACAGTTCTGATAAGTACCAAAACACTTCAAGGTAGCTATTTGTAGCATAGAAATTTGGTCTAAATGACCAGGAGTTGATTAAATCTTAAATAAGCAGGTCAAAAACAGGCCTAGACCTGTGATCTATGATTTTGAACATAAAATATCCATCAAGACAGAAAGTAAAATCTTAAGACCTCTATAATCTGAATGTAGCAAGGATTTGATCACAAGGGTGCAAAAAATTCCAATGAATTTGCACCCCCATCCCACCCTTGCTACTCACAGCAAGGGGGAAAAATCACTGTGGAGGAGGACAGACATTCCTTCACAAGAAGGGATGAAAAAAAACTCTAAAAGAAAGAGCTAATCAGCAAAGAAAAACTTATTTAACATCAAAAAGTGTAAGACAGAACTACAGATGGGTAAGATCCTCTGTGGGAGATCCTGCCAAAGAAACATGCAGTAAGTATGCAGCAAAATAAATGAATGCATGGACAAACAAATACAAATATTGCTGATGGGCTGTTTTTCACTGGCCCTCTGTTCCAGTGATCCCATTGTAATTCAATTTTTACCAAGATCTACTCAGCAAAAAGCAGCATACCTACTTCCAAGACAGACAGGAACCTTTCTTATGATGGAAAGATCTATGCAGTCTATGAGCCTACCTGATCTTTAATGTCCCTTCCAACTCAAACAATTCTATGATGCTTAGGAAAAGTAAGAACTTAAAGCTGGCCTTTGTGGAACAAATACCATGCAAATAGGAAGAAACAGCACAAACACCCCACAACACAATCCCAGTACTGTTGTGAGAGCAGACAGGAGGAATCACACACACTGAGAGTGACCATTAGACCCTGTAGTGTTTTGGAGCAGGGATAGTGTTTATCCAGTGTTTATCAAGTGACTACAGCAAGGAGGCATTGAGCTTTGACCCAGATTTCTGAATGCAACTGTAATAAGTACAGAAATTTTTATAAAGCACGGTTTTGGGCCTCAATTACTTTTTACACCAAGCACAGCAAAGTGTAACAGTGGCTACATCTATCACTGTGGAAGGCAGGTTGCATTCAGGCTTCCTCCTGGGAATACAGAATCCATGGCCAAGTGCAAGGATTAAAATGATATGCCTGGCTGCAGCCAGGGCAAAGGCCATGTAAGAACAGCTTCTGTCACCATGGCATACCTGGTCTGTCTGGGAAGGATCTGGGATAACCTGTAAAGCCTGGATCAATTTTCCATGCTAAACCCACTGAGGGGACAGGGTTGGTGAAGGCACTAAAGAGCCCCAGGCCCATCTAACATGGTGGGCAGGAATTATTCAGGCAGTTATCCCAGAGCTGAAAGTAGCCCTGTGATCCCTCTGAAAAGCAAATTATGTGGGCAGCAGTGATCTGCACTATTCATGCAAGGCATGGGCATCCTTTGCAATCCTTTACCAGTCCTTTGATCTTTCCACTGCTATGTCCCAGTGTCACTGGGGTTTTCCCAGTCCAGTTGTTCCTTCTACAACTGCTACACATGTGCTGGAAATGGCTGCCCATTGTGTCACTGCAACATGCTATGGCATGTGACAAGTATTCCCAATAACATCTCCCTAGAGAACCCAGAATTTCTTTTTTGGGGTTACAGAAACTTTTAAAAACATTGGATGTCACACAGGGCATATGCCTCCTCCAGTGTGAAAATAATGTGTGTGGCTCTGCTCCTTCAGGCGACTTCTTCGTGCATCAGGTAAGTGATGAATTACCCTGTCAGTCAGAGCTCTTCCTTTCAGGGAGATAAAGAGCATGTGCCTGAATAGAAGTTACTTGGTTTTAGCTGCCACACAGCCTCATGGATGGATGTGACAGGTTTCTTCTGTGGTGCACCATCCTGGGAGATGACCCTTTGGGAGATTCAGCATGGGATTCTGTGAAGTGCTGCAAAACAGTGACCAGAGCTAAAGTTTGGGCTTCTGAGTATCACCCGATCTAACCAGACAGATTTAACCTTCTTGTCATCATCATATGATAGCCATGAGGGCATTGAGACTGGTACAACCAGGTTGGTCCATTGCCAATGAGTCGGAAATGCACTTATAGCATGTGGATGCCTATGCCAAAGAGTTTGGAGAATAAAGAAAAGCTGCACAAGTTCTACTTTATTTTTTACTGTACTGTCTAATAGATGCTCTGTCAAGTTATACATTTCTTGCTGTGACAAATTATTCCTCTTCTCCTGACAGGACCTCCAGCTGAGTCCGCTGTGCTCAATTAGGAGAAAATGCATATTTTAATCCACCCCATGGTGTAGTAACATTTCACTCTGTGGCCTTGGCAGAGGCAGCACTTAACTATTTCTGCAGTGGATTCACATGCAGCACATTATTATAATGTCAGCAGCATTTCCGTCTGTTCTAGTTTCCCTGGCAGTACTCCCCTAGGCATTGGGATGTGGACAATTAAAGACCACTTTATCATTTTGGAACCAATGATTTCCTTACCCTGATACAGTTCATCTCTACACATCAGCTGCTTCTACTGTCACAACAATCTTTGCTTTTCCAGTCCACTGCGGTCTCTTGATAAGTTGTTGTGACCACCCTCCACTGCTGGACTGGCAAAAGGTACCTCTACACCCTTCCTAAAACAATGCATCAGGTCTCTGTCCTCCTTGATAGTCATGGCCAGCTTCAGATCTCCTCCCACCTCTATCAATAAATGGAGATCACCTCAAACCCCCCTAATCATAGAGTGCCTATATTGTATGGAAAAATGCACCCTCTTTCCACTAAATCATCAGGACTTCTGTGAAATGTCTTCTAGTTCTGTTGTAGCACTTGAAAACTACCCAGGCATGACTCAGAAGTCATGGAGAGTTGATGAGATGGGAATCCACATGACATTACTTTTATGGTGCAATATGGCTCTCTTCACTGTTTGCAGGGAAAACAAACAATTAAGGGTTATTTGTGGGGGGAAAACAGTCCAGGGAGAGGAATAAGCTGCACAGAGGGAAAAAAAAAAAGAGAAGAGTGGAGCATTCTTACAGGAAATCAGCATCTCTGTGGAACTATTCAGTTGTGCTGGTAGATTCAGGATGAGGTCTGCCCAGATGGATGGCATGCTCTTTTTTGACTGCTTCCAGGGTATTTTTGGCCCATCGAGTCTC
The DNA here is from genome assembly GCA_024500445.1 of Entomyzon cyanotis. NCBI lineage: Eukaryota > Metazoa > Chordata > Aves > Passeriformes > Meliphagidae > Entomyzon > Entomyzon cyanotis. The sequence continues at coordinate 8,951,153 of JAKEPQ010001006.1, read as the reverse complement.
AGAAACATTTCTAGAGAAGTCTTTCATTTTAAATTCAATTTTTTAGCCTTCTAATGCTTTTGCAGAGGATCTTCTCACATGCTGTTTTCTTACCTGCAATGTTTGATCATTAAATCATCTTGTTTGCCCAAAACAAACTCAGAGTCCCTCACGTATTCAGTAGCCTGAAAATTCCATTAATTATTTGAAATCTCGGTTAGCTGAATTAATTCAATGTCTTTGACTCAACTTGGATAACAAAGGTTTGACTGCATTTCTCTTTCTTTTATGTGAAATGTGCTTTCTGGTACTACTTACCCTATTAAAAATATATCTTGCCTTTTAATCAGGACAAGCAAAACAAAGATAAGCCTGCTGAAAAGGGCTTTGAAAAGCAGTTAAAGTAGCAGAGGAATTATGTGCAAGTCTGTAGAGTATATTTATGGTTATAAAACATCATATAAAAATTTAATTGGTACCTATGAAAGACACCAGCAGCTGGGTTGAGAGGGTTCTCCACAGAACAGCTCAGCAAGGCAGCAATAGAACAAATGTTTGTCTTTTTAATACCCTCAAAGCCTGTCCTGGAGCTCAGCTGCTGAATGGACAAACCTACTTAGTCCTTAACTTCTCTGATGTGACCAGCCAAGGCTGGCCAGGGAAAGGGATCAGTCAGATCAAACATCTCTGGTTAAAGTTTCAAGGCTTTGTGTTAGCAGAGGTAGCCAAAGCAAGCAAACCAAGTCAGTTTGAGATTAGGATTGCTGTACTTAAAAACTCTCACAGTCATTGCAAAACATCTGCAAGTCAGCAGACCCATCCACTGTAGCTCTGATGGCTCTGGCACAGAGTAGGCATCTAGTCTGTAATAACTAGCTGGGTGATCCCACAAGCCATGAGGAAAATCTATTGGCAATTAGAGGCCTCTGGGGCATGTCAGCTCCTTCATTAGCAGCAAGTCTGGTAGCTACTTCAGACATGAAAGCAGAGAACACCCCGGGCTTTCAGTCACAGCACCTAATTTCTGTGGGTGAGCACTGAGGTCTCACTTCACGTGGCTTGAGCTGCTCATGCAGCACCACTGGTCATCTTGACACTGTGCATCACTGTCACCTGATGTGGTGGGTGTGCTGCACAGACTCTGCTGCTGGAGAGCTAGCTCAGCCATAAACTCCTTTGAGATAGCTGCTATTGCATTTTATTGTAGCTCTGTGCTGGATCTGAAACAGCGCCTAAGCAATGAAACGCTCCCCATGAGATATGGGAATATGTCATTAGCAAAATTACTGTTTTCCAAGAGTGGTTTTTGTGTAAACATGAAGCCCTTCATTTACAATGAGAGCATTTCAGCAAACATCCCTTCTTCCTATTTTAATGTAATTTGCAAGAACATGTATTTTTTTCTTGTGCTCATATGGAGAAGAGCAAGATCCTTCAGGAGCTGGCTGATGAGGTACATTTTTTCAGCAATGGTAAGTGCAAACCCTAATGTAATCTTGGTGTGACTTTTGTTTAGTTGTTCTCCTTTTGCTTAGCTTCTTTATCTTACTCAGCTGGATTAATCCTAGCCCTATTGTTGCAGGATCATATTGTATTGTCTCATATGTCTCACACTGCAGAAAAGAGCTGAGGAAAGATGTTTCACAGGACTTTTTTGAAGCAGGTACAACCTGCCTGGCTGCCCAGTACAGCCAGCCCAGACCACATCCAGTCAGAGGCACTGGTCATCTCTTCAGCAACTTCAGCCATTCTTTACACCCCAGCCCTTCTTTACACCCTAATGGGAGATAATCAATACTGGATGTGGTTTTGTTTTCTCTCTTTTTTTGGTTTATTTTCCCTGCAATTAAGAAACCAGGAACAAAGAGAGAAGGTAAGGAAAGATTGCAGGAAATTCAGTTAGGGAAACAATGACATATTGATGGAAAAAACGTTCCAGACAAATAACTTTAGGGGTGAGAATTAAATAACATTGTTTCCACAAGCACAAAACAAGCATGTTTGGGAGTTTGTCACCTGGTCTTGAAAGAAGAATGCAGGAATGAGATTGATAAGGTAGGAGAAATGGAATGGGCAACACTTGTCCAATCCACATTGTGGAAGTAGGATGGAGGAGTTAACAGAGACTGTAGGTCCTGCACAATTCACAGAAATGGAGGGTAGGATAAGGATCAGCTGGAACAAATACTGGCTGTGCAGCCCCAGTGCAACTGGTCAGACCAGAGCACCAATAGACTGATGAACATCTGGGTAACTGGATGTACTAGCAATCCTAGAGGCATAAGAATACTCCTCTCTGTCAAAAGTGACCATACAGAGATCCCTGTAACTTTGTGAGGATTAGGACATAGATGTTCCCCTCTTTTTCCCAGGGTAGATTTTCTTGCACTATTTTCCCCAAGTAAAACTTACATAAATTTATCCCAGCTTCCCACCCCACTGGGAACACTGAAGCATTCAAATGCAAAAGTGAGACTTGTTTGTACTTTCTTGGTGATAGATTTCTCAGTCTGGAAGAGAGAAGGATGAGCAAAAACTCAGGTCAAAACCTTGATCTGGCAAAGGAAATGTTTTCCAACTGCAGCTAGGAGCTGCCAGCCGGCAACCAACAAGCACTGAGGGAGTAGTGTGGTCACCCAGATGTGGGAGAGAACTTCCTTCTGAACATGTCTCGGGGACAGAAGCACACTGATAGCCAGTCTTTACGTCGCAGTTTCTACCACAGTTTTGGGATGCAGTTGACAAAGCAAGTCACATTAAAAACCCGCGGATAATAACATGAGTTGTGAGGTCAAAAAGGGCACATTAGTCCAACCAGTGGCGGAGTTGAAGGTGAAATCCCGCACTCCTCAGTGACAGCTCAGTGGCCTGTCAGAGAGTGTTTTCTCAAACTTTCCTACCCACCCCTGAATACAACAGCAGTGTATTTGCATGCCACGTCCACTCCAGTGTGCCTCACCTTCAGGAAAAGGATACCAGCTAATTATGAGTGAGCTCTCTGATGATCAGTTCATTTACAATTCCTCCCAAGTACCGGTTTGGGCTTGTATAATACAAGGCATAATACCGGCCACTCCAATAAGACAAATCAAGAGAGATGTGCAAATGAAGAGATGAGCATTTGTCCTTGAGGGAGGACATTTAGTATACCTAGAAACACAACCATTTTTAAAATTAATTAATCCCCTTAAGGAATTGTGAGTGATGGATTAGAGACCTTAACTGGGGAAGCAGTCTGTGACACGGTGTGTGTTTGAAGCGGCACTGAAAAAGGATGTGAGTTTGCAGTCTCATGTGCTCAAGCAAAACCTTCAGCCTCAGAGTGGAACATGTTTATTGGCTGGGGAAGGAGAGGCTCAGGGGGACCCTCAGAGCTACATGCAAGCAGAGGAGTATCTGTGGCACCTACTTCTGTCCAGCCAGCCAGCCAGCTGCGGGAGCAGCAGTGCGAGAAGAGGAGGGGGAAAGCTTAAAGCATCACCAGGGAGGAATACAGCATGCTATGACATTTTAAAAATATGTTGTTGGCTCTGAGAAGGGTCTAGATAAGCAAGGTAGCAGACAATATGTAGATTTCTTATTTAAATGGAAAAGAACAGCAGGACATTGCTTCAGATCTGCTTCCTTACTAAATCTGCCTGCTAGTTTTCAAGTCTGAGTCATCTCCATCTTAGTATGCAATGTGTTCCACCAAGTAATGAGATTTCTTTGAGTTTCCACTGTATTAGATTTCTCTGCACATCAAATATTTAATAAGAATTAGCATCCAGCCATCCTCCCTCCTCCCTTCCACAATAATATTAACTTCTACTGAGACACCAACGTTTTGCTATTCTCAGTGCTGCTTCGAAGGGTAACTTAAAAAGCCCTGTATATTTTTCCAGGGAATTTGTTCTGACCCTTTGCAAACACACAGTAATTAAGAAAAAGAATGACCAGGAGAAAAAGGCACAGTAAACTGAAGGTGTGCAAAGAGACTTCTCATTAGTCTTTGTGTCATTTACAGTATCTGAGGAACAATTTCATAGCAATAACATATTTATTTGATGTGGCACAGATATCTGGGCTCACTGTTACGGATGGCATTTGCTCTTAATGCTTAAAGTACCTCTTTAACAAAATGGCACTCCATAAAAATTTAGTGTGTTCCTGCTGTAATTAAAAAGCCCTAGTCATTTTTGCATTTATGATATAAACTATAATAGCTGTAAAATCCCGCAATTAATTTGCGCCAACATTTCATACTTGAGAAATTCTCATTACAAATTTCATTACTTATTCACTTATCTGTAATTTGTCCTATATAACCTAAAGAATATTAACAAATTTGGAGTCACTTTTGCTCTATTAAAAGCTAAATAGAAAAGCCTTTCACCTAGCAAGCCAATTGTGATAACATTCTCAAGCCTGCTCCAAAATGGTGGTCAAGCTGCATAAAAAGGTATTCTTTAATGAAGCACAAGCCAGAAACGACAGGCTAAACCCCTCTGGAAACTGCCTGATGTATCCTGAGCTATTCCACTGCACCCTCATTAGTTTAAAAGCCTTACAAGGTTTGAGTGTCTTACAGTGTGGCCATGAAGATGACACACAGCTAAAGGCAGGGCTGGCAATCAAGCAGCAAGAAAACGATCTCTCCAGCCAAGAGTGACTATGCAACATCCAAACGACAGGGATTTCTGTTCCCTCTTCAGTTTGCTTCCTGCTGCTCACAATGATAATTTGTACTCTGGATGTTGGCAGGGCTTAGAGGGCTGTTGAGGAGCACTAGCACGAAGTCCCACTTCTCCCACAAGTAAGTGATGGTGGTACCAGAACAAGGCAAAAGGAAGGACCAGCAGGAGAGGGCTGCACACATGAGACAGCAGGAGGGGGAGAGAAACTTCTGCTGCTCTGTAATTTCTCCCACCTGCTGAATTCAGACAGCATGACAGCAAAACCACCCAACTGCTCTTGAAATTTTGACCATATTTTCTTCATGGCTTTTTCTTCTCTGGCATCTCATCTGGGGCCAAAGCTCCAGCCCAGCAGATGCCAGAACTCACTCTGCTGAAAGCAATTAAAGAGAATCATCATCTCCAAGACTGCTGACAATCCTTTCCTCCATCCAAGTCCATTCCAGCTTTCACCAACCTCAAAACAGCATTTCCAAAGAAGTTTTTCATTACTGTCACCCTCTCTGTTTATTTAAACCTAATTTTTACTAAAAAGAGGGTGCTTGACTCCTTTCCTAGTTCTTGACTATGTGTTTGCAGGACAGTACCACTCACCTCATTCACTGTACTAATGGGATATTCCTGCCAAGTCCTACATATGATGGTAAAACACAATGACAATAGAAGCCAGGAAGGAGCAGACAGGAAAAACTGAAACTCAGATTAGTCACCCGGCACAAAAGAAATAAATATATTTTCTTCCTCAGGACGCAAAGTCTGGAAGTATAACTCCACCAAAAAAAGTAGCCCACTGAGAAATTTGTAGTACAGTAACAGTAGCACAAGCTTCAGGCATGTCCTGAGTGTTTTATGATATGTAAGAAGAAATAAGTTATGATCTCCTAAAGCAGATGTAGGGTGAAACAACAGAAAATAAACGGGGATACCACTAACCTCATTTAACTGAGAACACTTAGAAAAGTACAAATACTAAGATTTTATACCAATGGGAGAAATGAACTTTGACTTTGCATCTTGACTTTGCAAGCATTATGGAATCCATTATAATCCATTATGCAAATTAAAAGTATGATGGAAAACAAGGCCTAAAAACAAGTAACTTCACCTCCCTGCAACAGAAAAAAGCCCAGACACACTGGATCAGGACAGTGTCACACTGATTCCAAAAGAATTATATTCACAATGAACAAGGACTCAAATATGAATATACACATATATACTATATAAAGACATGCATATATCCTCTCCATCCCAGCAATATGTAACACTATATTGGCATTTTACCAGCTTTTATACCACATTCATTTTATTTCAATCTGTAATTAACTTCCACAAAATTTAACAGTGAGACAGGAAATTACTATTCTAGCATAAATAATCTTGCTTCTGAAAATGGCAGCTTTAACACAACCAACAATACAATTCATGTATGAAAGAAAATGGCATACTTATTAGTTGTGTGTCCTCCATATTTTATAGAATACTACGGTGTAAATTGAAATTTTATATGATTTAATAAACTTATATGATAGCCAAGTACCCACATAACTGTAACAAACAGTACTCCTCTCTTAATCAGGGCTCTTGCTACCTGTGAGGCTTTTTCATTATCAAAGCCTTAGTTTATGACAAACCAGACACTATTAAAGTACCTTTAGAAAAGTACATTTACAGCACCACAATCCTTCAAATATCCTCCCTTAATTCTGGAGTACAGTTGTTGTAAAAGGGAATATAAGACATACCTTTCTTCCACCATGAATCAACTTTGCAAACAAGTTATCCAGCAAAATTTCCATTGTGCTATATAACAAAACAGTGGCAACAAACAAATATACACACTTACAGACATATGTGAGGGTTTGTATCAAGATGACAGATACTAAAATGAAATAACAGAAAAATTTGGAATGGAGAAAGGTTTTTGGCCTCAAATCACTGGTTAGTTCAACAGATTATACATTAAATTTAAAGTTTCTTTGTCTTTGTTGCATTAGAGGCAATATACGATGCCAGCTGTTATCTTTCAAAAACTTGCTGGCCCATCTAGACAAATAGTCCTCTGTAAAAAGAGGAATGATGCACAAGGCTTCTAGTTGGAACTAATTGTGTTCTCCTTTAAACCTGTGTTATGCACTGTGTGCACTGGATACACACACACCACACTGCAGCTGCCTTAAGAACAAAGACCATCAGTACTCTGACCCAGCTATTTTTTATATGCTGGGTGCCATCATTTAGCTTGCCAGGATTATGACACCCTTGACATTCTTTCCTGTAGAAATAAAGGGTGCCTGGTAATTAGGGTCAATGTTTATCTGATTACCTGCAAAAAAAGTATCAATGAAGGAATGATTCCGTCAGGCCACCACATTCCCTATGAGCCACCCTCAAGCATTTGCAAACAAGTCAAGTGAATGAAAGATGTTCCAGTTGCTCCCTTTGCTGCATAAAATGTCAGCAGAGCTATAAACAGGGGCTTTCAGAGGCAAAGGAATTGTTGCTGGTTTTTGTTCTCTGCTTCTAAGTTTTAAACATGACCTTCCACCCTCGGCTTTTAATGTATTTTTTCACTCCAGAGTACAGACCATTGCCCTCAAATTCATGCCTGAAATACATTTTCTGTGTTTGCAATACTTTTAGAAATTATGTTTATGGAATATCCTTGGAAGAGAATGAACTCTTTATTCATAATACATAAGCTTTACATTTTTAATAACAGAATTAGACCTTCACTGGTTTTATAACTATACTATTAGCCAACACACTCTGGTTTCAAATTAATTTGAAATAACTCACACAATGACTTTCTGCAGTCAGGATTGAAGAAGCATGGACTTTGAAGTAGGCAGAGTCTGTTAAATTAAGCGGTAATTGCAGCTACTGCTAATGAAAGCACGGAACATTTTCCCTATTCCTTTGCATATAGCCTGGATTTCTTCTGAGACGGCAGAATGGATGAGCTGCTGATCACCTTTTGCTAAAATCTGATTCCAGAAGTGACACAGAGGTCTCTGAATAAACTGCCTTTCTCAGTATATTTTCCCTGCTTTTTGTATCATGCAAATAGGTATCCTGCATAATGATAACTAAAATGAACCTCAACACAAATTCCATTCCAATTCCTCATTAAATAGCCATGTTGGATCAACATTTTCCAACCTCAGTTGGATCACGTCCCACTGTGCTAAGAGATGCACAAACGCACATGACTACAGAGAGAGACCTCTGCAGATCTCTGTGACTTGCTGCTCCAAGGGAAGGAAAGATTCCCCTCAGAACATATGAGAGAGCAGTTCTGAGGGAAGACTATAATGTTTGCCAATCTCTAACATAACTAGGACCTAGCTGTAGTGTTTAGTTGCTGCTATAATGTCATTATTCATTACACAAGCCTCATTAATCCATAGTGTATACACATGCTGGACTTCAAGACTGGTGAGAAACACACATGATTATGGAACAAAAAGTATCTTTGTGAAAATAGTATTGTGATAATGTCTCAGTCACTGGATCCTAACAAGGCATAGAGGGGTTAACTTCACAAGACATGGGGTCTGCAAATAAAATGTTATATTATCTTGGAGTGGAAAAAACTCATCTCACCCTTCCCTCCAAAGTCCTCTAATATCTTAATTTTTCACTGGCCCTAACACTGCAATACTTAACTCATGAAAACCCAGCTACTTGTGTAAGTGCTACTGCTGCAACCCAGTACCTGCAGTGATATCCCCAAAGTCCAACAACAATATCCCCATGTATCAGATGAGGGGAAAACAGGAGTTGTGTGCTTTGTCCACGTACTTCAGCATCATCTGCTTTCCTTACTGCAAATATTTCTATGGCTGAGTCAAATAGACTGACACATGCTAAGAAAGGCAGCTGGTGCTGGGTACTTTCTGACCATGGAGGAGAAAATGTTCTTTACTTTTGAGGGCTGACAGGGTCTTCATAGGATAAACCTGTCAGAAGTGTTACCTAACATTGTTGTCTGCATCGCAATCTGTTTCCCACTAACTCTGGGTCTGAGTAGCAGTAATAGAATTAATTATACTTCATTTTGCTGTCTTTAACAGTATTGACCAAATTTAAGAACAAATGAGAAGCGCTTATCAAGCTTGAAGAAAATAATCCATCAGTGGCACAATTTAAATTCCCTGCAGTTCTCTTATTAATCAAAGTAACACTTACTATCCTATCTTCACTTCCCATTAACAGTCATTAAGCACTGTTGCTGATTGAAGCAATTTCTTTAGGGATCTCAACCTCATTTTTAAGAGAACCTTCTACAGTGGAAAACAATATCATATAGGAACAGCGACTTCAAGAGAGGAAGAAGGTTCTTCAATCATGTTCTGACCTTGACATTTCCCTGCAGCAGAAGTTCACTAAGTACACAACCAACATGCTCTATACTTCTGACTTCTTTCTTCCAGCAGCACCAGTGCCCCTCTATTAACCAGGGAGAAAAACACCACTTCAAAAGATGGTTATAACCAGCAGGTTAAGTGTCTTTAATTATTGTACTGGACTGCACTGGTGATTGTTGTTTATAGAGCCTTTTCAGACACAGGGAACCAATAAACAAACAAACAAAAAACAAAAGACATCTGATTCTTTCATTTTACTGTCAACCCTCAGAGAAATCCAAGCTGTGAGAAATCTCAAAGGTAATATACGGTACAGAAAAGATTTTCTTATGTTGACATTTTCTCCTCATTATAAACAATGTCACAGATCAATAGCTTTTGTTGGAATAAATGTGATTCTTAGAGGAAACCTAGTACATGGATGTAACACAAAGGGGCAGGGAAAAGCCTGGACTATAAGCACAGAGCTGCAGCAGCACAGATCAATACATGTTCAGGGCTGTGGGTGCATTGTCTGAGGTCTACACTGTCCATCCTGGGCTTGTAGGTGGGACATGATCACATGGGGTAACAAAAAGCATTTCAAAACCATTTCATGATTCAGAGGGCTTCCTGTGACACTCTGTGCTCTCAAGGAGTTTGTTCTGTGGATGGTGTTTTACATGTGCTTTGCAAGATCCTCAGGTTTACTGATTTTACAAGTCTTCATCTTCTGCCATTGTCCCCTAACTCAGCATTTCCCAGAGTATTTCACTTTTACTGTTTTAAACAGTTCTAGGGAAAATGCTACTCTTCCTAAACAATGTGAGGCTGGAGAAATAAGGGCTAACCCTTATTTGAGCAGTAGCAAAAATGACAACCTACAACGTGTCATAACAAGGTTTATATGCAAGGTAGATGTTTGTCACATCACAGTTCAGTTCAGAAAAGGCGTATTTCAGAATCTGAAATATGAACCTCAGCATTTCCACATTTCTCACAGAGATTGATTTTTAGTGACTGGGCATTTTGGTACCCATCTGGCTCTTGGCCTTTAAACACAGTTTTTTCTGACTGGTGTATGGCTGTGGCCAAGCCAAACCTAGTATCAGCCTTGTTCGACTCAAACCTCCAGCATTCAAGAGCTCGTAAGATTGATCATGAATGTTCACACTGTGAACTGTTCCCAAAGTTTCCCACCCATCATACTGAGTAACTGAGTTCACTTTATCCTTCCAAGGAAGAAAAATTCATCAGTGGTACTAAATATAGAATCATCGCTTCTGCTTAAGAAGCACTTGACCTGAAAATTAGTGGCTGCCAGTGAATATTTTAGGGAAGAATCACTGGGTATCTGCATGTATCTCATTCTGTCAGTGTCTCACTCATCAAGAAACATGTTACTGGCCTCAGAGGCATTGGGACTATCCTAGTGCAACTATTTCATACCCACTGCCACAGCCCTTCCACTTCAGGGAGAGAGAGAAAGAAGATAAAATTTTGGCTGTGTGCTCTGCGTACTTACCACATCCACTTGTGTTTACAATGGATGAAAATACAATATAACCTTGAAATTTGGTGGCCAAACTGGACACTGATTTTATTCCATATAGAAGCAGTAGTCTGAGTATCAGGCTGGCAAAATTCAGTCTAAGAGAAAGGGAAGAACAAAAGCCCACTTCTGTGCAGCTAACTACACAATTCCAGATTCCACTATATGAAATGTTAGATTTTGGATCAGTGTAATACCTACTTCCATTAAGCACTTTAAAGGAAAACATCTTACCAGGTGTCCCATTAGGCTGACAAATTTATAACACTATGAACAGAAAAAACAGAATACAGCAGTGTGTTCAGGGAGCATGAGTGGATTTCAGCTCTGTACTATTTCTTCATCTATGTGAAGAAGGTTAGATAGCCTATTACATACTTTCTCACTATTTATCAGGTCCAGATGTGTATTAAAGTAAATTAACAATCAATTGTGGAGTGAATTATGGCAACTGTAGTGGGACTGAGTAGAGGCACATGGGAACATAGCACATTTAAGCTTCCATCTCTACATATGTCACTTACCATTAATGTTAAAGATGATTTGGGGGAAAATCTTTTGCCATGTACTCTCATACACAGGACATCACCCTGGAAAAGCCAATGGTGTAGGATGGGAATGTTCAGCTCTGTTCTTCAGGAGCTCCATGTGGAGGCATAAAGCTGTGCTGGTAGAAAATCTAAGATCTCTGTTGATGCATACATGATTGACAAAGTAAAATAATTTAAAACCAAGGAAGCATAGGAATAAAAAACACTATAGGAAGATAGGAAGGCTCATTCTGTGCATAAAATCTTACATTCTCTTTCTCCTTCTTGAATTTAGTCCTGTAAACCAGCCAGAATACAAAGCCACTAATTGGAGCACAGCTATTGAAATAATTTATGCCATAGCATCCATAGCTTTCTGTCATCTTTCTAGGGCACTTGGGCTGCAGCAACTATGTATTCTAATAAGTTAACTCATTGCATTATAAAGCCTGTTAGTCAAACAAATTGTTGGGTACAATCTGTTCCCAGTCAAGCCAGGGAAGGCTGTTTGTGCAAATGCAGTGATGTTTTACAAAAAGTAAGCACACTTAATACCATAGTCATAGAGCTGTAGATATGTTTGTCATATTAAAATGGACGGATATATGACAGGACTAGGGGGAAAAGGTAATTTTTAATCTTATGCTTTTAATTTTTAATGTGAGAACCATATTATGATAAGCACTTCCAGCACATCTTACATAATAGAAAAATAAAATATCTCTGCACAGAACAAAGAGTCATAGTGTTGAAGGTCACTTGCCCTACAACTTTACAAAGAGTTCATTAAGATGATGTGAGAGCGAGGCAAATAGATGTAATTAAAATACACTAAAACCAATAATAAAAAACACTGTCTTTTGTTTACTCTGGAAGTGAGCAGGAACCATATTACCTCTGCAAACTATTTTCACTTAGCACAATTCAGGCGGAATTATTGCCATGACCTTTTAAAAATGTAGAAGTGTGGAATCGATAGCCTTTCAGAGGCACCACTGCGGAGGCAGAGCCGGCCATGCTGTGGTGGTGTGTGTTTCTGCATCAGAAGGCAGCTGAAACCTAATTATCGTCAATCACGCCGAGGTAAGCCCAGGCGGTGACAAGCCCTTTGCAGGTAGCGTAGGTGGGCACGTGCCTGTGGGGACACCTTTGTGTGCACGAGCATGCATCCACTGCTCTTCCAGCACCCACGAGGTGAGACTCAGAGATAAGTTATAGGCAGTGTCACTCTTTTACTGTGGCTAGCACAGGTTCTTCCCGTGGGAACATTTTGCTATATTTCATAAACAAGATAAAGTTTGGATGTTTTGCAAACAGTTTCTCCCGATTGAGTGAGTTCGGGCTTGGCCAATTGTGCCTAGGGAGAGGTCTCGGGCTGACCAATCTGAGGCACTTCTGTAGACTCTATATATATGGAATTCAAAACAATAAAGTCCCTTTTCTCCTCTCTTCGCTTGTCTGAAAACTTGGGTCAATCCTCAGCTAGCCGCTCAACAGCAACATTTTACAATAACAAACACTGGTCAGGAACAGCAACCTGCAAATGATGTACAGGGGCTGGCAAGCTGCCACCTTCCTGCAGACCTTGCAGCCACAAACCACACCAGATCACTGAGGTCATCACGATTCCTTGGTCTCCAGCCATCCAGTATTAAAAAATAACAGTTGGCTTATCAGCAACACTGCTTAAGCCCAAGGACAGCATAAGAAACCCCATTTTGATATTTCTTCCTCCTCCTCTCCCACTTGTCCTTACAGCTCATCCTCAAAGGTGATGAATTGAGGTGGCGGAGTGTCCCTCCTACTGCAACAGGTGTTTGCATCAGTGCCACTTCTGGAGCCATCAGGAGAATTTTGGAACGTTCAGCAGGAGCCAGAGCAAATGCTTTGTAAAATAATCTCTCTACCTAAAGAAAGAAAAAGAAAAAAAAAAAGAAAGAAAGAAAAGGGCTTGGTCCGAGGCAGTGACAGATTTTTCCAGAAATGCCTATTTGCCTTTGAAACTTCACTTGCAAGGGGCAAATCAAAAATTCAGGTTTGCTTCTCTGAGGTGCCAGCCAGTCTGGCTCATCAAAGCACTGGAGTGCCTGTGCCACCAGTGAGTCACTCAGGTGTCCTCAGTTCAGTGACAGCCCCTTCAGCAGCCACCACGTCGGTCCCATGCTGCATCTCCCGTGAGCCAATAATTGATCCCAGTAAGCAGGAGAAGCACAAATACTTCTAATGCCACCCTGGGTTTGTGGATAAGTCCCCAATAAAATGTCTAAGCAAGCACTGAGCTGCTGCTTGGCACTACTGGTGGGAGCAGTGCAGGATTTAGGGAACCTAAGCACAGAATTACAGCCAAGCACTTAAGACCTGTGTGCCTCACTAGTGAGGAAGGAATACCATTGTATCACTTAATGCTCATAAAGGTTCACAAAATAAGTTACTTTCTCTTTATTGCTCTTAAACCAGCTTTAGCTCTTTTTCCATATGGGAAATTATTTGCTGTGTTAATGTCCACTGAATTTATGTGATGACAGGACCTACCACACAACCACCACACAGAGCATCCTTTAGTACTC
>JAKEPQ010001006.1:8850000-8935000 GCA_024500445.1 Entomyzon cyanotis | reverse complement strand
GGAAGCCCCCCACGCACCCTTCCTCTGCCACATTTGATGTTTGTACTGCGGGCAGAGTGCAGGCACAAGCCGCTCTGGCTACAGCCTCCTCCTCCTCCAACTGCACCCTTGTGCAGATTATTTGGCATTGCCTTCCCATTTCTTTCAAACCACACCGCAATTTTATTCACTGTGAGACCTGGACATCTGATATACCAAACGGAAAACCTGCTGGGCTGTCCCTGAATATGATTTGGAGATGACCAAGAGGAAAAAAAAAAGGAGAAAAAACCCCCCACGTTCATTGTCTGGGTTTCTCTGCCGCTTTTGCAGAGTACATTGCAGTGTATCTCAACAAAGGCTTTTGCTTGCCTTGGAGAGATGAAAGGGGGACATCTCCCTTCACTTCGGAGAGCCGCGACACGCACACGGCATTATTGTGAAATACAGCCTCGCTCGTACCCTGCAGCAGGGTTTGCTCCAGCAATGGTGCACTTCGGAGACCAATTTGTTTAGCTGATCACTGTCTCTTTGACGTGGCTGCAAATGTTACCTTTCTTTTTCAATCAAAAACACAGCAGGGTGTGCCATCTGTTTGGCACAGCCTTCCCTCTCTTCCCCGATGCCTTTTTGTGCAGATCATTTTACATGGCAATTTCCACGGATCTTTTATACCTTGATTTTGGTAAACATTTCTGTTTTCTTTTTTTAAATAACATGTCTCTCAGTTGAGTATCTTCAGTGTTTAAAAAAAAAGGGGGGGGAATAAAAGAAGCAGTGTGATCACAAGCAGTAAAATAGAATAAAAAGTATTTTAAAAAAATATTTTCTGAGCAAATGGCTGCCTGTCATTACATTGATTATTTAAAATAGACATGTTTACCAAGACTGGCTAACGCATTTTACACTGCTGTGTTCCACATCATTTTCCTCCTTATATTCTACCTGGCAGGCACAGCTAATCAGAAGATTAATTTAACCATTTGAGAGACCTTTTTAAAGCAGGTTAACAAAAAAATAGCCACCGTATTAAATTGTCATTATATAACAAAAGCTAGCAGTAAAGCAGTTAACTATTTTTTCCCCAGCTCAGATGCTGCTCAGAGCAATGAAACCCCCTAAAGTAGGAACAGATGATCAGCACCACAAGCCGAAGCCACGGGGATGCTCATGGAGTTGTGAATGCTTCGCGGCATACAAATGAATTATCCTCATTCTTCTCCTGCCGGAGCATATAGGCCAGACCTCATTAGGATTCAATATCGCTCTGCTTTTCTAATGTTAATGTTCCAGTTATATAAGAAATGTGAAAAGGGGCTGAGTATGGGGGAGGTGGGGGGAGCTGATGCCACATTTACGGTCAACACGATGCTATAATTTGAAAAGCACAGCTTCATATTTTTGAGGAAATTACTGTGGTTTCCTATCTTCTCTCTCAGTCCTAAAGCAGCATTATGTCCTTCCCTCCCTCTAATAAGTGCGTTTCAATGGTGTGCCTACCCCACAGTTACAGCCACTGCAATAAGAGATTTTATAGCTTCTTTTTTTGGTGGGGGGAAAGATGCTGTGACTAAACATTGTGAAAGCTTGGAGTTCATTTTGCTGTGAAAGAAAACATTGCACTTTATGTTAATAAACAACTGTAGGAGTTTTCACCAACGAGGAATCACTCAGACATTAGTCTGCGTTCTTTTGTCTGGAGAGCAGCAAGCAGGGTAATGAAAACAAAACCCGCCGAGACATAAAAATACAATTTATACCTTTTTATCAAGCAAAGAGAAAGTTAGTTAACGTTTGAAAAGGGAGCAGTAATGTATATTTATTGACAATTTTATTGTAATAATTAGATGTTTACACAGTCCGGACATTGTGGCTAAATCACTTCCAGCATGTTTATTTGTAAAGGGCTGTTTTCAGGGCAGTGCAGTAGGCTCATTAAGAAGACAGACTGTATTAGGATTCAAAGAAATTATTACTTCCAGGCTGTGCTTCACTGGTTTGGATTTAAAATAAAATTTAAAATAATTAAAAAAAAAAAAAAGAAGAAAAGAAAAAGAAAAAGAAAGAAAAGAAAGAAAAAATTAAAGCCTAACAGCAATACCATCCAAATACCCAGCAGACTGGAAATGATGAAGTAAAATGGAGAATAGTTGCTGCTCTAACGGCAACTTCATCTTTTCTGTTCCAAAATAATCTGGTATTGTACATTCAAAGCAATATACAATATTGTGGATGCCACTTCCAAGTGTCTCTTTGTGGCTGTTAATATATATTGCTTCAACACTTTTATTTATTTTTTGCACTCCAGCTAAATGACTACATGATATTTAAGCTATATCTTCCTCTTTTTACTTTATTTTTCAGGCAGTGCTGTTAGTCCACCTTTAAGAAGTCTTTAAGCCATCATTTGGTTTATACATTTATTTATTTGATGTGTAGGTGTCTTTTTTTTTCCCTTCAGCCAAAGAAGGATCACTTCTTACTACAAGTCCTCAGAAACATTCATTATTAACCTGGAAACTATTGCATGTTTGATTTCTTTCATAAGAAAAAAAACAAGTGAAACTTTTATACTTATTTTCTGCAGAACCCTATTTGGGGCTTCTTCATTAATCAGTTTAAAGTTATTTGTTTGATCAGCAGTGAATTTCACTCATGCTAAGAGTGGCTAAACAAAAACTACAGATTTTTCTGGTTTTACAAAGGTAAGAGAAAGGAAGGCAGCTGAAATGGAAAGAGCTCTCAGCAACAAAGTCTTGACAAGCAAGTCCTTCCACATCGAGTTAAGAGCACTGTCCTGCATTTAGTGCAGTATCCATTTTAAAATTTAAAATCTCTTTAAAAATTAAGGCAGCAAATAGGCTATAATGTTGCTCTTGTCCAAGTATGTTTCCATTACAATTAAGAAATCAATATGCAGTATTTATTGCTGAAAGATTATGCATAAAGAGGAGCACATAAAAGGTACCGTTGCTTAAACCTTCCTGGCTTTCCTTTAGCTACTGTTTAGCTACTTTTCCCCAGAAGCTGACTCATTAAATGCATTCCAGTACATTCTATATAAATGCTGTATACTACCCACTCTCACAAATAAAAACAAAGATGATAGAAGAAACGGATACAGAGATGTCAGTTTGAAAAGAAAATACTGGGCTATATTTCCTAAGAGCTGAAAAAGCCAACTCACAAACTTGAAATATTACAGATTCGGTTTTACAAGTCAATCACAGCAATATATTTGGCCTTGTAATTACTGTCAGTTTTGACAGGGAAGGCAATAATTTTTTTCCTGACATGTGAGTTTCAATAAAATCAGGTAGCCACATCACAGAACACTTTCTTACACAGAGAATTAAAAGGAGTTCTCATAGAGATAAAGAATACTGCCAGGATTAAAGATATGTCATACATTTAATTCAAGAGTATGGAAAAAAAAAGGGAGGGGGAACAACTATTCTTACATGTGGACCTGATCCAAAGCCTATTATAAGGATGAGAACGTTTCTATTTACTTGAATGGACTCTGGAAAAATCCCTTTCTGTTCTCAGAAGAGACAACAGACAAAACTGAAGGCTATTTTTATCTTTTTCTCTATCCCCTAAGACACCCAAGTGGTAACTGAAAATTAACTACCTAATGTGAATAAAGGGCTACCATTTGAAATGGTAGTTATTTTGCTAAAAAAACACATGAATTAAATGCTTTCCTGTCAATTACAACCAATATAACATTGTATATACTCAAAATTAGTTTAAGATCTGTCACAGCCAGATACACTTTAAGGTATATCATATGTGAAAAAATCCTTTACCTTTTTAAAAATATACTAATTGTGGACCAAATTAATTATGGAGGTTATGAACTAACATGCTTTCTGGATAAGAAATAGTGAACTTGGTTCCTGCTTGGAGCCTGTGAAGTTGAACGAGGATGAGGAACACATAAACCCACAGAGCAGCACCACTTTTAGTGTACCAGGCAAAGAATAAGACTGGGCTTGTATTTATTCTGCCATTTCAGAGCAGGGTCAGATCTGTTGACTTATAGAATTGCGAAAATCTGGCCTGGAACAGACCTTAGGAGGTGATTTAGTACATGCCCCAACCCCAAGGCAGGAATCGCCATGGTTCAGTCATTTCTAGGAGGTGAATTCATTCCCTGCAGGTTCTCCAAATCCTCCAGAAATGGAAATCACAGAAGCTCCCCAGGCAACCAACCCCAATGCTTCACTGCTCTCACCACTGGAAAGCTTCACCTTGCGCCTGATCCACTTCTACCTGGAAGCTATGTAAGCCTGTTATTTCTTGGTGTCATCCATGATTAACGTGATCCCATTTAGCAACTAGGGGTGTAAGACTTACTGAGAACAAAAGGCCACTCAGGCATTCCTAACATGAGGTGGAACAAATGATAAAAATTACCAGTTTGGATTTTCTTCTAAACCCTCTGTCACCCACCCTTCATTCAGAACAGGTGGAATTACACCGCAGGCAGACCGGAGCAGACACTGCGCAAGCTCCTGGCAAGGAGCTGTATTGCCTGCTACTTTCAGAACCTGCAACTCCATTAAGTTCTCAGGATTGGACTTAATTATGAGAGCAATAAATTTGGCCTAGACAAAATAGAATATACTGGGAGACATGGGGATTGTCAGTGGACCATATACAGATGTTATAATTCTGTGTCAGTATATCCATATAACAAGATAAATTCTCACTATTATAGACTTACTCTTTGGCTGAAAGGAGAGGCATAGCCAAAGCATTCATCTGCCATTGACAGCTGTCTATAATAAAGATTCCTGAAGACAGTACGAGTACCTGCCCCTCTACAATTCAGATTTAGTAGGGAAATGGATCAGACAATGAAGCAGACGGGGTCAAATGCAACTTTTCTCACAGCTGGCATACCTGCAACATTTTTAGAAGAATAAAACCCAATTAATCCTGGTATAATCAATCAGACCTCAGCCAAGAGTGTACAGATCATCAGTGTGTGAACTGGGAGTTCAAAATGAGTAGGATGTAAAATACTTCCATCTGGTTACAAGAACTATCTTACACCAAGGAGATCTTCTCTAGAGATCAAAATCACCAAAGCCATTTACTCTGTGTTCATAATACTCCCTGTGTTTGTTAAGTGCTGGGTATAGAGTGATTTTGAACATCAAGAACCACTTCATAGAAAAATTGGCACCCTGTATCCAGGTGGCTAACTGGTGGTTAGCAGTATCCTTTAAATTACAAAAATTAACTTTCCGCAATATTAACAACTTGATACTAAATCCTGTATGTCACAAGTAAGAACTTTCAGGAGCAGTTTCAATAAAGCCAAGGGAACTATGTGACTAATGCTTACTCTTGTCAAAGAGGAGTTAATATTGTGTCCTCAAATTAAGAATTACCTACATAACTTTTGCTGAGTTAAAGAGGGAGTCACATAGCTAAATTCCCTTGTTTCAGACTATACATGCAGAACTGACTGTTTTCAAGAAGCAGACAGTGGAAAAGACAGAAGACGTTTGTGTCATTGATAACTGCCTACATTTCAATTTTTTTTCTGTAATACTAGCGAAAATGACAACACTTAGAATGAGCAGAACATTCAAGAGCCCACAGACATGGGAAGGACATACAATTCCAAGTATTATGATGAACATAGTCTGAATAGCTACTGTAATTTCAGTTAACACATTTAACAAACAATATGTCTATTGTTACTGTTAACTAGACAAAATTAAGAAATAATTGGCTGCATTATCACAATTAATTCATAATCAAACACTGTTTACCAAACAAAATACATGTGCTATCAGTAGCTGCTCAGTACTCCATTCTGTGATCCCTATGAGTCACCCTGGTCAGTTTTAGACTGAATTACTCAAACATATATTCACCATGTTTCAGATGTTATGAGATCTAAGCAAGGGTATTTTGCATGAAGGTCTCCTTAACATCAACCAGAATGTGCAAATAGAATTCCACTGAAATACATTATCATTACCATTTAATGAAATGGGCATGATGAAATCCCTTTGTGGTCCACGTGTGCTTCTTGGAATCATCAGCTTGTCTGAGGACTCGCAAATGGCAACGTATCACATCACGGCTTTGTATGCCATTCTGTCAGATCAGGCTATAATTCAAAACCCTGATCCACACCTGATGGACAAACACCTGCATAAATTTCTAGCTCATTGAATTTATTAGAGATGCTCAGAAGCAACACTGCAGCTGAAGGGCCTAATATGAGACATAGATCAGCAAGGCTCAGTTTTCAGCTAAGGGCCAGACAGGTAGCTCTTTGTTCTCCTCCGCCTGCCAAAGCCTGACAGAGACCACCACTGGTATGGATTGAGGTTCACACTCTCAAGTGGCATTCACATAATCTGCATCTAAAACATTCATTTGACCTAATTCTGTCAAAATCTAATGTTTTAGGAAGATGCCTCATGGTGCATGTTCTCCTCTTCATAATTTTTATAAGCAAATGAATGCAGGAGTAAAGTGAAGCCCGAGTATTCACAGAAATACAAATCATAAACATGTGTTAGTGAGAGAGATTATTGTGGATGATGCATCTGCATTTTGAACTTTCACTCACCTGAAAATTTACAAAGCCCAGGAGAGAAGATGTTTGTTTCCTGAGCTCAGCCTTTAAAGCAGTACCAGATACATTAGAGGGAGGCAATACTGGTCACAAGTCAATAATGACCTATAGGTGACCTTGGGTAGCTATCATAGGACAGCAAGTAGCTTAATAGGCAATCTCAGTCTAGAAGTGGTTAAGTATACTGTGACAGTCTCAGGAGCAGAAACAAATGAGTGGAAAGGAAGCTGGTTAGTTTAGAGACCTTCCAAAACAGTTCTCACAATTGATAATGTGGATTGCCTATTTTTTAGTCAAGTCATGGGACTCTAGATGTACAGATTACTCATTCCTCTGCCTCTCACTGAGGTCTAATACCCTAAAACTAAGTCCAAAATCAGCTAGAAAATAAGAGGAAAGGATGTTTCAAAACATTATTCTGGAGTATTTTATTGGAGTATACACGCAAACGAGAATTACCCTCACAAAAGACACAGAGATTTTGATAAGATACTGATGACACAATGCACTAAAATGGTGAGGAATGACAGAAGATGAGTTAATTGAATAGAGCCTTTCAACAACTGGAAATATTTTTTTTTAAAGCTAGAAATACCTTTTCTCTGTAGTAAAGGTAGTGTGGCCATTATGAGCATGTCAACATAAACACCAGAAAGGAGAAACCAGCATCAAAACAAGATTGTCAGTAACGATATAATAAAACCCACTACTTCCTACACACACATGTGCATTCATGCCTGACTGCTTTTAATTTAAATATAAGGAAAGAATGGCAGTCCTCTCAAAAAATAGCAAGAGAAAAGGAAGATGCTTTCCTGATGCCACGTGATTGTTTACAGATTTCATCTTTTCCCTTCCACACTGAATGCAGTCTGAGAGGCTCAAGACCACCAATGAATAAACTGAGTTGCCCACGCCTGTCAGACTGTGTGTGCTCTGCTCCTCTCATGCTGACCCTATTAGATTTGACTATTAAAAAGCAGCATTGGGCCATGTCAGCTCTTGGGTGGGAGGCTGCCAAGACACACATCCATGCTGCTGGTGTTCGAAAGACTGATAATGATCCTGTGCAATACTTTTTTCCTTTAACCCAGGCAGTTCTGCACAGGGGTCAGTTCTGTGGTGCTACATACCTGTTTTGTAGCATGAGGTGTAAAACTAAAGTCCTTATTGCCTGTGGCCCTTAAAAATCCCACAGCACTATTTACAAATATGCAAGCAATTATGGCAGATTGGAAGTAGCCAGAAAACTGGTAATTCCCTTCTGCCAACATAAATCCTCCCACTGTAACTGAATGTGGATTTTTTTTTCATCTCACAGCATAAACTTTAAAGTCTTCCTGTAAAATGCTCATTAGCCGTCAAATCTCTTTATGAAGTGGCACTTGCTTTACAACAGAGGGTGAAAGGAAGTTTGCTCTATGGGTTGTGAGACAGTGAGGATAGTTTAGGATAAAAGCTCTAACATATCAGTTTGCTAGAGTAGAAAATTAATAGAGATAGATTGGTTTTTAGAGGCATTTGAAACTATCTGCCTCTTCATCTACCAGCAGCTCTTCTCAGACTGCCTGCACTGCTGTACTTTATTCTCCGACACACTGCTACAAGATGACACCTCGGATTTTTAAGCTTTTCCTGTTAATTAAAAGACTTGTTCCTCCCAAAGGCTGGAAAGAAGCTAACATTTTCAGTTTTAAATTTGACTTACGTTAACATGGCTTTCAGGTGCAGAGGTTTTTCCTCTGCTTTGCTTTGAACTGAGCTCCCTATGAATTTCTCTGTGTGATAGTTTGGACTAATGACAATTCCAGACAGCAGAAACAGAATTGTCTAGATCCCATTACAAAGTCACTCCTAAACAAATCCATAAAAGGCTATGATGTAACAATTCATGGGTTATCACTGCCTGATGTGCTTTACAATTTAAAGGGAAAATATACATATATATTCCTTGGCACAACACAGTTGGCTAAGAAAAGATGAATCCCTTTGACTCACACATCCTGCCACCATCTCAGCACCCCTTACTTCTTCTTGTAGGATGGAAAGATGAGTCAAGTCACAGTTTCATCCCAGAAGTGCAAAATGCTGTGCTTACATTCAGCTTGAATCCACAATTTTAAGTTCATAGTGTGAAGTTGGTTGGTGCTGATCCCTCACAGTAAGACAATGGATGCTGGGCAGGAAATTAACTCTAAGACAGAGACGCAGACTTGGCAGAGCACTCTTTGCTGAACTGAGCATCAAATTTCCTAAATAAAGGTGGAATTAAGCAGACACATGTCTGAGAAATGTCAGCTTCAGAGAAACCCTAGTAAGTGAAGGTCTTACGGAGTTTATCAGTACTTTGTGTTATGTAAAGTAGAAAGTTGTTTATAAGCTTTCCATGCATATGCTTATTCCCACAGTTACACATTAATAAATTTTTCATCAACTTGAGGGAGAGATGAACAAAACATCAAATGGCTCATGCTGAAGAGCACACCACTGTCATCTACCTGGGTACTTTCACCACATTTTAATATTTTAGTTTTCCTACAGATCCCACTGAACTTTATCAAGCCAGGATTCTAATTTACACCCACAACTTCATTTCACTTTACCTGAGATTTAAAAAATTGATTTCTATCATTTGGCTTATAGAAATCAGTGCTGTTCGTTTGTTTCGGCATATAGAAATAATTGCGTCTCTTTCAGAAAGAGCACAAAAAGTATTCAGCAAAAACACACTTTGAAATTGTATTGCCTGTTTTTGAGTTACTGTTTGAGATCCTGATGCAAAAGCAAGTGAATTCAAAAGCTTCTCAGTTTCAGCAGCCTTTGGATCAGGTTCTAAACGGTTATTCTTTACGTTCCTTCTAATACTGTGTCATACTCAGACTGTAGAGCCAAAAAAGAGAAAGAAGATTATGCATTTGGCTTTGAATTTAGAATGGGATCTTAATTAGCATTCACTTTCAGCTTAATTCCAGTCACAGAAAGTTTTTATCCTTAATAGAGGAGCAAAAGGTAAGCTGAGGCACATCACTTTTCTAAATCTTATCCATACATCTTTCTGATAGAAGAACCGGTGCATACACTGCCATCAGTACATGTAATTAGTGGCAGTATGCACAAAGAGGTATATCCTAATGAGATGCTGGAAAAATATGTGAACCAGTTATCTGTATACAGAAGTACATGAAAAGATACTAGAGAGTGGCATGATTATATCCGGGTGCCTCTGCTATAAAAAGCATTTGTATTACCCTTACTTCTCTGAATAAATTCAAATGACAGCCCCATTTCATTTCTTCATTCAGTCTGGAGGCCAGATGGCATTAGAATCATTTACTTCACCTTGTTGTGCTTAATTACTACAATCAACACACTATTTTCCAAATTAATCATAACAAAGTAATTTCATTAGTAACACAGCAGGCTGTTGAATTATTAGCATCATAACAGTTTGCAAACAATTAAACTTTATTTGAACCTTAAAAATTTGCAGAGTAGAACATTATTATAAGATCTAATGGCAGTACCATACAAATCCAGAACAGAGCAAATAATCAAGTAAAACGCTGAACAATGTGAGAGTTACAATCACCTTTTAAAAATTCGCTCTCTCGCCGTTCACAGAAAGGCAAGCACAATCTAAGTGAACAATGAAAATGAAGCGATTAGCATCTTCTACCCGGGTTTTGTTTGAGTTGTATTAACAGAGATTTCCTTATCCAACAAAGGTTATGGTATTCACACAGATTTAAAGTAAAACGTTCATCCCTGGTCCATCGCTGGCTTATTCTGAGACATTTCCAGTGAGTTTCAGGAAATCTTTTACGTTTTGAATTTAAGGCAATTTGTTTACTCTCCCCCATCAATAAGCACTAAGAAGGGGGAAGCCCTACAAGAGAACTGCAGACAAAAGCCACTCGATTTCTCTGGTTGTCACCACCCAGGAGAGGCCGCGCCAGTCAGCCCTGCCCCTCATCGCTTGGCTAAGGACTCCCTCTCCTGGAAAAACCAGAAACGGCGCGGGACAGCACGGAGGGGGAAGGGGACAGGGACGGGACCAGGATCGGGATCCGCCTCCGCCTCCGCCTCCGCCCGTCCCACGAAAATCTGCTGCCACCCAGCGCCGCGGCCGCGCAGCACAGGGCAGCCTAGGCCGGGGCCTGCCCGCTCCCCGTCCTCCGCTCCCCGCTCCCCGCACCGGGCCTGGCCCTCAGCCAGCGCCCAGCCAAGGCACCTGGTTTCAGCAGCTGGGGGAGGGTTTAGTCCCTAAAAACTAGGTGGTGGTGGTGGTGGTGGGATTCGGAATTCTGTAATTAATAAAAAGCCATTTCGGTGGGCAGATTTATGGCGCTGCCATGTTAACAAGGGAGAAGGAGCGTTTCCAGCTCCGCTATTAACGCTTCACATTCTGTACACAATCCACCAGTACGCTTGACAAATTAAAGTAGTAAAAGATCTGAAGACTATAATCTATCATTTTAATGCTTCGCTGATAACGCACAGAATCAATTCCAATGACTATCTCTTTAAAAAATTACAACAAAACTCCATCCCCCGTTTGACGCCTATTAGAATTCAGTGTACCAGCAAGCACCATACATTAGCTTACATAGAGCACAACATCTTAGTTTACTGTGAGGATCCAAATTCCGAGTTCAGACTAACGTTTCCTTTTAACCCACAGTATTCCCAGGGTCTGCCTGAAGCATAAACAGCACAAGCAACTACACGGGGACCTGCACAGGCTCAGCAGCTCCCAGACTGGCCTGACCTGCCTCGTTGGCAGATTAAGGGTCTCACAAATCAACTGTCTGGGAGGATCAACTGTCCAAAAAAGTTGATCTTGCATGCTAATGGTAAAGCACATCTCCAAAACAAGAGTACGTAAAGTATTAACTCTGACTTGCCCAACAGCTTGTCCACAAGTGGTAGTATTTTAGTGTACTTTTTTATGTTTCAACCAATGTTTCTAGGCACAAAGTACCAGCTTTGACACAAGAATGCAGGTAGCTATTGCTAATCCACATAAGGTGAAGATCTCTGTCGCACAACTTGTATTAGAATTCCACATTCCAACAAGGTATCCAGATTTGACTCTGCAAAAGTATCTGTAAAGTACAGATAGAATATTTCACAGTACCACAGACAAAATATTTTTCCCTGCAATTTAGCTTGTGTTGACTTAGCAAAAATTGTGGGGTTTAATACATTTTCACAGATTTTCATAGAACTACTATGTCCAAGTCAGAATGGTATCAGGGCAGTATAACCACATAGGCCAATTTATTACACCAGCAAAAGAATCAAGTCTTCATTGTGTGTCAACAAAAGAGTAATTAACAATACAATACTAAATATGAGAAAAATAAATCATTG
This sequence comes from Entomyzon cyanotis, assembly GCA_024500445.1. Taxonomy (NCBI): domain Eukaryota; kingdom Metazoa; phylum Chordata; class Aves; order Passeriformes; family Meliphagidae; genus Entomyzon; species Entomyzon cyanotis. The sequence goes on along the minus strand of JAKEPQ010001006.1, from coordinate 8,923,038 downwards.
GCTAAAGCATAACTTAAAAACATTTGGAAACAGAATATCCCAAAGATTGGCAATATTATACATAAATTTCCCTCAACTTTCTGATGAAGCTGCACAACATGTACAGTAAGCATTAAAAGGTTTATACACATATGAATCGAGTAGCACTTTACCCTCAAAGCTCAGTGTAATTTTTCTGAATCTGCAGAACAGGATAAGATAGCAAAATTCCCTGAAAGAACACAAATCCACAGCTATACAGAGTGCTGCTAACATGTAAAAGGAAAGAGCAACAGGCACTATATGGCTGCTTGTGCCTCATATGCTAATTACCATTTATTTAATTTCCTAGCATTACAGTTGTATAAAAAGTGGCTAGGAAGAACATTTCCTTAAAGTTATGATCAATTACAGTTTATAATGTTTAATATACACAAGACAACGATCTGGCTACATTCACTGAAACCACAAAACATGTACGGCAGAATCTTCTTTCAGAGGCTGGGTCTGTAAACTGCAGCTGCACACCACTCTTCATTTCAAGTGCAGATTTCTCCTGATTAGGGAGAGGGAAGTTGAAAGTTCATCATTAACCAAAAAACCTCAAACGTGCATATCAAACCCAGTCCAAATATATATCCCCTTCCACAGTTTTCTGCACAGATAGATATATACATACTACTAAAGTAACAAAACTAAATAGAAACACCACCAATATTATTTTTTAAAAAATCTGGAAAAGGAACACAGTTATTAAATATATTATCTTTTGTGCCCTGTGGTTTAATATTTCATACAGAATCCAAGAAAAAAAGAAAGTACTTTAATTGAACCTTCAATATATTCTGCCATAATCTTTATGTTAACAGGACTCCTACAAAGGTTCCAGGAAAGACATACTTATGAAACAGAGAACAAGGGAACATATAAGCCATTACAGAAGATTGGATTAAAATGTACTTACCCAGGCCTCTCAAATATCATACATCTCCATTATGTAGGCTTTAGGCACCAAGCCAATGGTTCCCTTCATTTCTCCTACCCACCAGCCAAATCTATCGTACTCCTAATTGAAAACAATACGCAGTATTAACCTTTAGTCTGATATAAATGCAATATAGTTTTGTATGCAACTCCTTATGGATGCTTTCTCTTATATACAGTTATAATAATTTCAACTGAAAATTAAAACATTTTGTCTTTTTGTTACAGGCATTCACATGCAGAGTTAGGCAAAGGCAAAATCTAAACTTTAAAAAGGCCAGGCACACTCAAGAAAATTTCTTAATTATGGCCATGCTTCTCTAAGACCTACTAAAAATAGCCAACCTCCTTATCCTCTATTCATCACAAATACAAAAATCTTATCTTTGTTACTAAAATTTAGTAGCACAATGTTAACATATAACAATCAACAGGGATTCTTTCAGTATCACAAACTAAACTCTAAGAAACTTACCATCAACTTATTTTAAAAACTACTTGACTCAAATGTGAAGGGAACACTATCTATGTAATACATAATATCATTCTATGGACAAAGTCTACTATTGCTTTAGGCTTGCAGAAAATTCTACAGCAGATCTCATATTCCTGACAGATGACTAATGTACTCCTGTTTGAAATATGTTTAGGCTTAGTGAGATAAACATGAAGCAAAATGAAATATAATGGTTTAAAGAAATAGTATCTTCCAAAAGCAGTACCAAGTAAGAGTATTGTGGTATTGTGGTATATAATTATTGTAATAATAAAATAATGTAATAATGATATGTAATTATTGTATATTGTGGTATATAATTTAATTTTTTCCTATGAGATAAATATTTTAAGATCAATCCTAATAGTGGTTCAATAAATTGCAACAGTTGAAATTGTACACACAGATATATTGAGTTACAAATGAAGCATTATTAAAACAGAGATCCTATTCAAAACTGAATGATTAGTAAGACAGATATTACTTTGGAACAAACATACAAAATACGAAATACACAGATATCTCTGATAAGCAACATCTGCTTCCTGCTACATTGTTCTTCTGATGAGAAGAGCAAAAGACTCTAGCATTCTGAATTACTGGTCCTACTGAGATGAAGCTACTATTTTGAACTGTGGGTAAAGTTTTTTGGTTACAAATAGCCAACTGCAGCTTAAGGGTTAATGGAGTTTCATTAGAGCCCGAGCTATAATGATTTGCTGCTGGCATATTTTGCCTGGTCAAGAGTTCTCTGGGGTCCTATGAGGTGCTTAGTGAACTCAGCTCTCTCTCTGTGTAACTACGATGGCCCGCTTTCATGTGGGCTTTTTTTTTGCTTTTTGCCTTTTTTTTTCCCAATGCTTGTATGCAGGCGCCCACGCAGTTTTGTATTTTCTAATTGTGGAAGGGTGAACACTAGTCTACAGTTAAATGTTTTCTTCCTTCTCTTAACAGTGAATTGGGGATTTAAAGGATTGTATCCTACTCTGCATGAAATACTGCAATAAGTGTGATTTAAAGGAAATCCACCAAAAAAAAAAAAGCAGGAAAATCTTCATTTATGATGTAAACATGCAAACAAGAGAGCTGCAAAAATAATTCCACCTTCTTCCCCCCCTCCACTGCAGAGCAGACTGCTGGGGATGGGTTGGGTCTTGAAAGTCTAGAGGTATCTGAACCTGATCTTCAGTGCACACTGCTCTCCACAGAAGTTAATAACCCTTCCCATGGGGCTTCACATTACACCCCAAATCCTTTAAGGCGAAACAATACCCTGACACTGAGGTTTATAATCTCCCAGATCAGCCTGTTTAAAAATCTATGCTTTATCTCACAATACACTGTTTAAATATACAAACTGGATTTCAAGACTGAAGTGGGAAATTGCTGAAAGGAGCAGTACTCACGTATACTACTGGAATCTCAGCAATAAATCTCTCCAAGAGAAAGCAACAAAAGATTTTAAGCTGCTACATGGAATTCGCACAGTGACTGACAAGAGTGATTAAGCAAGTTTTGCTAGACATCAGCCAAAAAAACAAACAATACATGAAATGAGGGAAGTGGCTCCGTTAAGCGGTCATTAAACTGCATATGACAAATGGCACAGAAAAAGCCTGTGGATTACATTATCCATTGAAAATGTTCCACTTAGCAACACTACATGGACTTAGAAACAATTGTTTTTAAAGAAACAATTCAGATAGCTCAAATTAAAATTAAAAGCATGCTGCTGTTTTGAAAACTTTTTGGGTTTCACTACTTACTAATACACCACTTACTGCTCTGCCATGTAGCTAAGTGAGAAGATGAAATGAATGTTGATGTAACAGACTAGTAAACTAATTTAAGGATTCACTGCAACCATTATACCATACAGACAATATTGCAACACAGAAGCTTTTACTTTACATTACTATTCTTTGCATGGGTCTCAAGAGCAACATGAATCCCAATTAAACCATCTGCAGTCTATAGAAGCCTGAACAAAAATATAATGCAGATACCTGGCTACCAAGAACATAAAACCTTAGTCTCTGGTTTTAGAATAATTAGACAGCATTCCCTCTTAAGCTGATTACAGTACAGACATTTCTCTTTAAACTACTAACCCCTCCCTCCTATCCTCAGTACCATGAAAGAGTGCTTAACTAGTGAGGCAGATAAGCAGCCCCCCTAGTCCTTACTTGATGTCACACATAAAATCCAAATTGATGTATTGTTTCTATCAATGTTACCAATTATAAACTCCTTTGCGGCAATATAATTTCATTAATACGCTGCTGTTGTGCGGTTCATATGTCTATTACTGCTGCTTAAGATGTCCAGAATAAAAGTATATAGTCCACATTTGTAGAAAATAAAGATTAATATGCAGAAAGACGTGAATACAGTTAGGAGTTTTATACGAAGGAAAAAGTTGGGAAGCACTTTGCTTTTGCAAGCATCAGCTTCAGATCTCAGGTACCACTGAGTTTACCATCTGGTATCCCTCACTGCATTCAGCTCTTAATATCACTGCTAGCATAGGCAAGCAACTATACTTCAGAAGGACTGATAAAATAATGAAGAGTCCTTTAATCTACAGGAAACCATTGTAGTCAATTTATAAGAAATATTGCATCCCTTTGTAGGATGTGTAATTATTTTCTATTAATCATGTGCTATAAAGCTACATTATGTGGTTATTCTGTTATCACTAGAAAGAGGCCTGCAGTCAGCTCCTGACAATGTTAGGTAATTACTAACACAAAGCTTCTTTCTCCTTATGTAGAAACGCTATCAAGATCCAGAGGTGCTGTGATGCTCGCTGTATGAAAATAACTCTCCGAAGAAATTCAATAACTGCAAAATGAATTGCTCCAAGGCAAATAGGAGGATAGGAGAGGGGGGCAGGGCCAGATCCAGCCACCCTGCAATGAGGAGAATGCACAAGTGTGCAGCCACGTTCTGCCATGTGACGGGGAGCACATTTGCCATAGCAGGCAATGTTAGCAGGGCTGGGGGGGAGGAGGGGGCCACCACAACCCTCCCAGAACACAAGCACCAGGGCAATGGAATATATTATGCCAAATAATATGAAACAACAATCTTAACAAATGACCAAATGCTTTCTAAGCTACTTCTGCATTTCCACTGTCATAGAGTGGATTTTTTTTTTCCCAGCAGAAATTTATTAACCAAAGTGAAGTAATTTCACAGGGCGGCAAGGAACAGGTTATGACTTAACATTTAACATGCTGGCAAAACACTCTCTGTACAGCACGCTATGATTGAGGGGGGAAAAATCCCATCAGGGTTTACAGGCTCCTTAAATGCTCTCAAGTGAACACACTGTGAGCAGATGCTTCTCCTTGTCCCCATCCCACCAACTTCACTGCATTGATGTCTGTGTACCCATGACTACGTAAGACACTGATCATAAAACCTTTTGTACTTGGGGAAAACACAATCGTTAGAAACACATTACATGTTTTCTACAGATGTCTTTTAAATCCAAGATTTCAGTCCTCTACAGAATTTTGATATTTTGACGTATAAAAAGAGAAAATTTTTATCCTTGACGATTTCCAAAGCAGTTGCTACCTTTAGAACAGCTCCTCTGCCTAAATGAGATTCTCCAGATGCTTTGTACCATATAAACTTCTACTGACTTCAGCAAAAGTTGAGAACATCTAGTTCTTGTGCAATTAGTCTCCATTGTTGAATACATATGGTATGTTTTTTCATGTTTGTAGTAGGGGTTTTTTTATTTGGTTTCAAAAAAGAGTTGCTGAAAATTATTGTGTTTCAATGCCTTGAAGAAAAAAATGGAGCTGTATTTTAATAAAAACACAACTGAAGTGTGCGAACTCAAAATTTTCTCCTTCCTTCTAATAGCAGCACTGTGAGTAATAGTAACTTACAGGCTGAATACCTGCAAACTTTAAAATTGAAAAGCCAAATGTATCTATGGCCTTATTTGGGGTTAAAATAAGTAACCTCTACTATCAAGCTAAATATGTGTCAGAAGCAGGGATAAATTTTTTTCAAAGAATATCCTGGGGTGCAATTTTGGCAAGATAATATTTTAAAACATCTCCAATTCATCCAGGAGATTCATTCTAGCTAAAAAGTTTTAGAACTTCCTTTGGTGTAATTATTGAATGATACACTGTCAACCAGGGAGCAGTTTTGGCACAGAGCAGCATTTTCTCTAAAAGCAAAGAATGACAAATGTCTTAAATAACTGAATGAGACTTCTTCACAGGTAGTAGAGTTGTTTTAAGACAGCAATAAAATGGTCATCTTTAAAAATATAAGCGCCAGATTTATTGTATGGTTGCATTATTAGGTTTTATTTCCCACAATGACATGAGAGAAAATATACAGCAATTAAAGATTTCCAATATAAATCATAGTAAGCAGACTGGGTTCTGAACCAAAACTGTCCCCAGAAAACACCCTGAAACAACAGAAAGGCCATTTTATTTTCCCTTAGATGACGCAAGACCAAATTTTTTTCTAATCTGATAGGTAAAGGCTTACATATTATCAGTATGCAAACCAACTAAAGAGCTAGAGTCACTTCGCATTACTTCTAACTAACCTTCTGTTTAAAGGCCTTCACTCTTATCTTGTGTTTAGACATGTACTTATTGTGCTCCCACCCCCACCTGTAAAAAATAAAACTAAACAAGCCAGGAAATAGGTAGTGTACAACTTCATATTGCACTTTAGTTTTGATCAGAAGCATCCCACTGAAGTGAATGTCCCAAAGCCCCCACCTTTTCCACGCTGGCTCCCTTTGCAGAGCCATCAGTCTCAGGGCACACACACAATATTTATTTCAGATGAAGTTAAAATGGAAGATGCACTTGAACATGTTCCAACTATTAATGTGTTCTCATTCCACAAAACCAGGCTAGACTTCTTTGGACATCAAACAGCTTTGAAAAAGCATGGTGTGGACACCAGGGCCTCAAGCACTAAGTGTTTCACTCTGCAAATCTGCTCCTATTGGTACTCCCTATTTGGGGAGCCATAAGCAGTATGGCCATGGAATAGAAATTATGGAGCTCAGTATGATCAGCCAGAAAACAGCCTGACAAAATAAAACACTCAGGATTTTAGGATGTTTTTCATATCTTTCTGTAAAATACTCAATACATACATTTTATTAAGATTACACAGATAGTGTACAAAATGCTCACAGTGGTTCTGAAATAGCTGCATCGTTAAGTTGCACTTTATTTCATAAGCAGTAACCTGAGCTGTGGAGATTCTTTGTCTTCTTACTAAGCAAAAAATACAGGTTGAAATGTGAGCATTTTAACATTTATTGTGTTGAAAGAGCAAAAATCTGCCACACTTGAAACCTACAACCACCAAATATTGGGTAATCAAGCACCAAGTTAACACTCTACTTTCATGAAATATTCTAGAGCAAAAGTTGGTCATAGATGAGATTTCCATGAATCATAAATACCAGAGTGAGCAGCACTGGAGCATGAAATGATATAACAAAAATTAGGGAGAATTCCAGTGTAAGATATAATTTCTGATTTTGAAGTATTATTTGTTATTTTAATACAAATATAAGTAAGAAGGATATTAAATTAGTGTAATGTTAAGAAATGTCAGTAATTCTATTAAGCAAGTGCCTATTAACATATTGAGGTAAATTTTCACTATTACTTGCATTTGGCTGGTGAAACTACGGATCTTTGTAACACAAATACACCTAAAGCAAACAAACAAGTACTGCAAGTGTTGCACTTGCATAAATTGGGCATACAAAACTTAGGGAAAAAATAGAACTACCTCCATCCACAATTATCTCTGTTTCTGAAAATTGATTTCTTGAGTACAGCTATAGAAGATTTATAAAAATGATTGCTATACTATGGTCTGTTTTTCCCATATATCACATGGGCTTGAAAGAAAAGGCAAGCCCACAAATGAGCAGGACTTAAGAGCAATCATCCTTTTAGAAAACAGGACTCCAAAGTATTGCACTTCTAACAGTCAATATTAACTAAGGAATGTTATTAACAAGTGTCTTTATCAGTACAGCTATAAAATATGTTTTTACAGCATAATGGAATAAGGGTATATAGTTTTCTGAAAGTTCACATCATTCATAGCATTCATAGCAAGCCACTTGAATATTCAATAATATTATAAATTAAAATAATAGTAGTAGCATATCTGTACAGATACATTTATCAATTAATCTGAAATGTTAACTATATTTTTAAATAAAGTTAATGAGTACTGTTGCAATAGTTCTGTTCATTCTGCCCATATTAAAAACTCTACTTTTGAGGGAAACTAGGTAGAAAAACCTAGAAAAAAGTTGTGAGGTTTGGGGGTTTTTTTGTAAAAGCCCACAGGTTTGCTGCCACACAAAAGCCACAACTGACGTAAATATTTAGAAAATAGCTTAAATAGTTTTTGAATACACCTTTAAAACAAGAAAAACATGCTTTTCTACAGTAACTGAACTAGTCGGGCAAAGGTATTTCTGTTGTCAGAGTATGAGCTCGTGCTCATTGCAATAACACTGAGTTCTGATGCTCATTTTAAAGCAAATTCTGGGGATTTGTGTTCGCATAATATTTAGTTATTTTAGGAAGTAAACACTGCCAAACTGAAACAATGCTCATTTTTCTAAAAGACATTAACCTAGAAACTTACATGTAACGTATTGCTCCTCTTGCTTTATTTAAATTCTATAAATGCCCAAATTTGCTAAACTGGTTCATAATTACTTCTGTTATACTAATGATCTCATTTCTTGGAAACAAAATAGTCACTTTCCTCATAATTTCTGTACAGGTATAAGAAAAGTTGGTAAAAATATATTGCTTTGGCATAACTCTTGCTGGTAGAGATGAGTATCTATCTTATCACGTTCATCAGAGCAGTCTATACCATTTATATTTCACTGTAAAACAAAGAACTATTACATGTTGCACAAATATGCTCGATATTTTGTTAATGCTTCACCCTTCCTACTCTAACACTGCTATACCCGTACTTACTTCCTTATCAGCAAAATGTGATTTTCAAGAGTAATGTTCCTGGCTGACATATGATAGAAAGGCAATAAAGCCACAGCTAGGTTCAGCTGACGCTGAATTTATGACACCATTTTGGATGCATACACATCGCCCCCCTGTCAGTACCTGCATCTCTCATTTTCAACCACTAGATGGTGTGAAAAAGTAAAAAAATTGCCTAGGATTCCTGTCGACTGCCACAAAATCCAAGTATTAATGTAGTGGATTAGGAAATATTTTAGAAGAAAAGTCTTGACCCACTTCAGGATGGTTAGGCTCACTTTTCCTTTGGTTATATTTTCACTTACCGGACAAAGAGCTCATAAATGATTAGACCTTGAAACTGAATCAAGTGGAGGGTTAAGACAGATAATTCTCTGGCACTTTCCCCTCCAAGGACCCTAAATTCCAAGCTGACAGTAGTAGCCAACACTCATTTTTCTGAAAAAGCTGTAGCAATCTTTAAGTGAAACAGGGCTGAATTTTCTGGGCTGTATTTTGGAGTAGAAATCATTCCCATAGAGAGAGGCTCTATATATCTGGAGCAGCAGCAAGCCTGTTTCAAGGACCGATTATGGATTAATCATGGCATAGCAACAGGACAGTTGATATACAGAGGACAGTTTAAGCTACTGTTTTTCTATTTTGCTCCATTTTTTAAATTAAATTTCTCACTCTTTTGGGGAAGGAGTAGCAAACAATTTTTTTCACCTACAAGCTGAAGATTAAGATTTTACAGTCCCCATATTGTACCTGGAGACCACAACCCACAAAGAGGCCAAACTTGTACAGTGGAATCCATTCACTCATGCGCATTTTGGGGGGAGCAGGAGGGGGAAGAAGTGGTTATTTTAAATTAGTACAATTCTTCAATGCTGAATAGCTACTTGAAAGTTTGCCCAATCCATGAGCGTTACTCAGCCTTTAGTAATGCAATTCAGTTATTGGTTTAACTGACAATGAAATACCTCAAAAGATATACACGGACAAATTAATATTAGTAATACATCTTCTGTATTTTTATGTAGGACTATCCTTCTATCCATAAATATTAAATTTATTTAAGACAGAAACTGTTACATTTATTATCCAGAAATGTAGTTAAAGGTATAAAAGAAGATTTAAAGCAATTGTGACAAAACTTAAGAGTTTGAAACTTAGACTAACAGATGCCTACTTGTGTATTTCAGTGACCTACAATATTTTTTGTACTAATTACACTAACGGCAATTAGATATATATTCTACACATATTTTAAAAGGTAGTTTTTTTTCAATGAGGACTTTAAAAGCTTAGCCTTTTTTTCCAATATGTGGGGAAAACAGAAATTTCCCTTGATTAATTGTTCAGAAGAAGACTTCGGTGAACCCTGAGATATATATTTTAACAGAGGTTAAAATATATAATTGGTTTTGTTGGGAAGCTAAGGAAAAATCTGAAAATTAACCAGCATTAATGTTGAACAAAACTTCATGCTTAGTGCCATTTAGATGAGAGAAATCATATTCCTCATTTGTTTTGCAAACAGAAAAGTAGTAAAAAATGCCCAAATCTGTCAGAGCAAACAAATTTAGAATCTGAGCTGTCAGAACAGTAACAATATCCGTACAAAGATGAAAGCATAGTTCAAAAAAACAAACCATCTTCTGTAGCAAGATCCCAAAAAAGTCAGAATCAGCAGAGTCAGGAATATAAAACAGGAAACAAAAAACATAACATACAAGATAACTTAAAATTCTACAAGGCTAACTTCTACAAGCAGAAAGCACATTGTCTCCTGTTAAGTCAGTTAACAAATGGTAGCCAAGATTTAACAAGTAAATAAACATGCTTTAAAGTTAATTCCTGTTACATGGTTATGTTTTAATTGTGATTATAGTTCATTTGACAAAATAATTAATTGCAGTGAATATCTGATTGCAAACAAAGGATCTGAAAGGGAGTGCCAATTTCCCCCCATAGTACTGTGGGAATGTGCCCTTCTGCCATTGCTCGCTTTCTACAACCATGTAGCCCCAGTAGTGTCTCATACCTTGCTGATAATGTGGATAACGTCACCACGTTTAAATGTCAACTCATCACTTTCATCTCCTGTGCAGTCCCACAAACCTTGATAGAAATTGGCATAATCGATATTTTCACTATCTGCAAAGAAAACAGCATCTAATTATAAAACAATCAAGATCGAGGATAACTAAAGCTACTCTTTAAATCTCCAGATAGTACAAAGCAATTTATTAGCATGCATTTCTTATTCCTCTTTTTAGAAACGGCTCCTTCCTGCCATGCAAGCAAGTGAAAAGTAGGTTTAATGTGCAAGCCCTTCACTGGCAAGTTGCATCACTGAGAGACATGTAGCTACGGGTTTTCAAAGCATTCTTCAGCCGCAACTTAAAGCAGCTCCTTTTCCTCTACTAGTATATTTCTAGCAAGGCATATATGTATCCCAACTTGAAACTGATAACATTGCTAGAATATAATTAATAATGATCAGTGAAAGGAAGCTAAAGTATTTTGAGACGGAGGAGACTCCCCCTCTGTCTCCCATTTCAACAAAATTAAATAGCTTCTCTGAGAACCTTTGAGATAATCCTTGATTCTTCCTTCTGAAATATTGGCGAACTTGGAAACTGTTGCTGAAGCTGCATTTCAAAAATATTTGTGTCAGCTCCAGTTTAGGACATTAAGGTCTGGCTAAACGTGCAACTAGACTACAGTCATAAACTCATCCTTCTAACAGCATAAGCACAATGGATGTGCTGTGTTCAAGCTGCCATACAGACCATTAACTGATTGATTATTTAGCACTCTTTGCTCTGTAATACGGCAATAACACAGTAATAAATGCTTTGTCATACATTTACAATACAGAGTACATCTATTGAAACACAGTGCTCACACACAGTTAAATACACTGGGTGCTTCTGTTGCACTGCAAACTATTTCCTGTTTTTAATTCCATGAGAATGGAGTGTGATGAGTTAATGCAAAAAGAATGTAAGCAATACCACTAAGATGACCAGTTACATTATGTATACACTAACCAGACAGAATGTATATGTACTAATAATTTACATCTCTGGAAAGCTATCTTCTAATTCTGATAACATAAATATCACTGAACTGCCTGGATCAAGGCTGTCATCTTAGTTTTGTTATATGATCCTTGAACTGTAGGCATGCTGGTTATTCTAACATAAACCAGCTACATTTGCATGTCATTAGCACTCTACACCATTATTTAGAGTTTACAATTTAACTATGATTGGTTCATTTTATTACTAAAAAACTCCTGCTAAAATATCAAGTATCAAGAGACAGAAAGCATCACACTGTTAAAAATAGTGGTATTCAACTTGTGTTCTTCCCTATTTTGGCAAATACTTAGATTTTAATTTTAATATTCTCTGTATGAGCAAGAAGAGCTTGTTTTCTCTTTCTCCATTTCAGTCTCTGTTCTGTGCTATCTTGTTTGGGTGGCAATGCTGTCATAAGGCTAAATATTCACAACCTTGAATTCAAAGCTGCTATGCCAGTTACACACCCTTTAATTTTCCACAAACTGGTGGTTAGGAGCTACGACTTGCTATGTAGCACTAGGGGGCGTTCTGGCTGCCAGGGCCCAAATTCTTCTGTCCTCACCCCAAATGCAACAATTGATAGTCATATGAAAGCTCACAACCATTCAGAAATAAGAGATTTGGATATTTAAAAATGCATAGACATAATCATTTCAACATGAAGGCTTAATCAGTTTGAAATGTTGCACCTCCAAATTTTGTCCCTTCCTATTTTTCACCTCATTATTCACCAATTTAGCTTTAGACAATTATAAACAGTAACACATGTTAGCATGAAATTAATTTGTGATAAACATTAAATCAGTATCTCTCCTTGGTCTTTTTTTATTGAACTGATCATAGTTCCCAACTCTATCTAGATAACATAAGTCACATGAGAAAAAAAAATAAAAGAGCTATTTTAGTATATCCCACTTCTCAAATCTTTCAGCAGTTGGCTTATTGATTTAGTTTAAATTACATTAATCAGGACTTTTACTTCTTCAGAACATCACTGAAAGAAATCATGACTTTTGACACTGACCTTTACCATTTTGAGCTCTGCTCTTACTTTTATGTGCCTGAAGTAACTCCTGTTAACACTAATGTGAGTTGCAACAGAAGAAACCCAAAAGCAGGTGAGACACGTCTCTCATATGTTCATCATGAGCCTTTAGTTAAGTCTTAAAGCGGAAAGCAACTCAACTGATTAGGTGACAACACTGGAAAATATGCATTTTAAAATAAGCTGATTGCGACAGTTAAGATATTGACTAAAGACTAACTATGGCTCTGTGCCCCCATTTGTGAATTCAGCATAAGATGGAGTTGTTTAAATCAGAAAGCCACATTTTTCAGAAGAAAATATACCAGTATACCAGAAGCAGAGAAACAAAAAACAGGGGAAAAAACTGGCAGTGTAAGTTTGTGAACAACTATGCTGGTCTTCCAAAAAGTGTTGATTTCAAATTTGAAATCCCCTCTCATGCCTACCAGCACAAGTTTCTCCAAGTTCTCTTAGGGCAGCTACATATGCAGAGAAGACAATTGTAAATGTAACTTCAGCCTTTGTACATCCAAAGTGAGAAAGGCTTCATAAAATAACTCATAGTGCTTACAGACAGAGGCATAGAATAATTTTTAAAAAGGCAGCAAAAATCTCTGCAAAACACAAGCCCCCACTTTCTTACTTTGGTCCTTTTCAGTTTGAGAAGACCTTGACAAATTTCCTTTTATTGACTCGGAAGAATGGTATAAAACAAAACCAGGAGGTCTGAGTAAAGGAATTTGGTATTTATATGGTAATGAAATAATGTGAAGCTTCTTAAACACATGTAATACCTAAAAACAGATGGATTTTAGAATCAAGAACTTATGTGTCCATTACAGTTCAAATTCAAAAGGTATTGATTTGCTGGCATTACTCTGTTACAATTACACACTATTCTCAAACATTATGAAATGTTGTGTGCCTTAAAAATACTATGATGACAAAATTGCTAAACTGAAGTCTGTTGCATTTTGAAGGTATGGTCACTTGGCCACAAATACAAATAAGACATGATAAAAAAAACCCCCAAAACATTAAGTGTGTAGCTGAGGGCAGAAAGCAGTTTGGTTTTACCTACCCACTGCTTTTAAGACTACCAATCCCAAGAAATGGGTGAGTAGGATTTTGGATAGGTTTTTTCTCCAGAAAATACGTCTTTCATTCCAGGACAGCTACCCAGATGAACTAGTATCTAACAGTTCCCAATACTCTTCCAAAAAGAATTCCTCATGGTTTACTTCTGCTTTTCCATTAACAGTAATAGGAACAATGGATATTTTTGTCCAATATACTGACAAAAACACTTCAGAATTATTTTGATAGATCAAAAGGCAATGGATGCCAGCCTCTCCAACAGTAGTTATGGACTGCTTATTTCACTGAAATATACTGGCATCTGACAATACATGCTTGAAAGAAAAAAGGTGAACAGATCAGGTAAAAAAAATCTGACAAATATATCACTCAAGCATGCATCTCAAACATTAGACTGTTCAAAACTTAGGAACACCCATGAATTACTCAAGGGGGAAAAAATTATAATAATATTCTAACAATCACAATAGAGAGGAAAAAAACCCCCACAACTTGAAAAACAGATTAATAGTACATATTTCAGATGGATTTAAGCATGCTGTCCCACTGCAGCCTAAGCCAATCTAACTGCAGATTGTTTAATTTCTGCCCCCTGCCTTTGTGATAATTTTTGCACTTCCCATTTCTGAGCACAAACCTGACAGAACACTAAACTGACCGAAACAAAAGCATCAATTACAACCTAAACATGAAAATGCAATATGTAAAACATTAGGATAAATGCGATTGTGCCTGATTTCCCTCAGTCATCCATTTTAACACTGATGGCATGTAAGTTAGCAAACCCTACTGCAGCAGTGATTTACAGCCAGAAGTTTGCTTGCGCATTCCTTGTGGAATGAAGGAATACATGTGTATGTTTTCCTTTCACAACTGTAGTCCACTGCCTGGTATATTAAACAGCTTGCCATTCTGACTCATGTTCCTCGACTTTTGGTATGATTTTTCAAAAGTTAATAGTGTCAGATTTGAAGATTACTTAATAATATTTGAAAAAGACAAACTGTAGCCCCTTTTGGTAATGATGTGCTCAACATTTACCATAGTGAGGGCTTAAAGATGGAGATAAAGGTGAAGTTCAAAATTAATGCTACCAGAATGAATGTCTTACACAAGTGATCTAGACTCTCAGCGTTGAGTCTCAATCACCAAACAAGACAAGCCCTGTTAAAGAACATAGTTATTTGTTAGTTCTGATGATGTCTTAAACTTCAAAAACTGCCTGTTACTTACTTGCCCTTTTTCCCACAGGCCAGAAAAGTTATGAAATAAGGGCAAAACAACTGCAGTGTATTTATTTGGACTCAAACTCTAATCCCTCCCAAGATGTTCGGTTTAATCTTTCTCACTTTCCTTCTCCCACTGTTCCTTACTTACCATAAAATCAACATATTTACAGTGGTAAAGCAGGAAACATGACACTTACTGAAATAGTGATTGTGGAAATTATAATGGGTAGACAGTCATAACAAAAAAGACCCAGCAGCCATATTATATAACTGAAACTCTTCTTCAATGCTTTGTTATTGTTATTAATTGGGTCACAAGCAATTAATGTAAAGCTATCCAGCAGCAAGAGTCAGTATCAAGAACAACACAATAAAAAGAACTCAAGTCTGAAAGTTAATTGAAGTAGAAATATGTTGGGGCAAAAAAGAGTAGAAAAAAAATGGAAATTTTTTTTGTACTTAATCAGCTTGAGCTCACAGACAATTTGCAGAATATTTTCCATGAGTTCAGGTTTAGCAAAACTAGGCAATAAATTAAACTTAAGAATGTATGCACTGTTTGTGTGGAAAAGCAAAAAATATTCTCAAGTCATGTCAGGTATTTATGATGTGATACTTATCAGAAATATTCATGTCAATTCAGCCCTAAAAGTCAAACAAATTTCCAGTGTTAAATAGTGAAATATATAAGATCAGATCACAAAACTACTGCTTAAAATGAACCTGATATCTGGGGGGAACTGCTATGGTATTTTCAATGACATTAGACAAATACTAATAAGACTGATACGGCTGTTCTCATAACAATTACAATTTTTCAAAATGCAGATGCTAGGGGTTTGATTTCTTAAAAGTATGACCAATGAGAACTTCAGGAAGGAACATTAGTGAAAAAAACCAATGCTGTTGGCAACTTTATAATTGGATTGACCCCATGCTCCATTATGACCACACACTCTTATAATTACAGTAATGTCTAAATGAGTACTAAATATTAGGGCTGTAATGAGTCATGTTGTTTTACACATGTTTTTAGCAGAGCACAATGCTAACAGCATCTGATGGCTTGGCTCTTGTTTCCTTTCCAAGAAAAGCAACCCAAAACTCCTCACAGCAACCTGTTCCTGCTTTCCTGTATGGGTCAGGAAATCAGGCCACTGTTTCCTCTCCACATGTTGCAACAGGAAGAGCACTGCAGAGCTACTTCCTAAAGGAACTCTTCTTGCCCACGCCTTCCTTGACAGCCCTGAAAGAATTATGTGTATTATGTACGATGGAGGAAGGAGAACCAGATTGCATGTCAGTGCAGGTCACAGTTACAATGCAGCAGATCTCAGAAAGGTGTAAGGTCTGATAAGAAGCGAGTCTTCTCTACTTGCTGTGTCAAATCACCAATAGTTTATCTAAAGGTCTGTGCCCTTGAAGCACAAAAATATATTGTTTTTAAGCATAACTGGAAATACCTTTCTATCAAGAAAAGTTGTCTGGCTATGTGACTTTACATCGTGTATGCAGTTATTTTTCCAGTCCCAGAGATAATTAGCACAAGGGCAGTTTGCCAAGCTAAAGCTGAGAGAATATCCTTCACAGCCTTTTTGGGTATTTGTGTCCTTTTCCAATTTTTATGCTGCTGTCACTGGACTCTGGCATTTCTTACCCGATTCATTTGCTTTCTCTGGTAATCATATGCAATGAAGATATGCATGGCCAACATTTAAACAGGCTGCAGATCAATTAGTGGTCTTAAGTTTATCTGATTTTTATCAAAGAAGACAGAGCTTTGGGTCGATTGTCAGAGCCTGTGTCAAGTTGACCTTTTCAGAGACGTCTACATTGCCAGTCCCTTGGGCAACTTGTTGTCCCCTGTTAGTCTCTGAATGGCAGAAGTCTGTTCAGCTCAAGCACAAAGTATACACAGATGTCTATATTACATTCTTATAGGTTTGACAGCAACTGCATGTTGTATCTATAAACTGTCCTTTAGCAGTGACACTTCCTCAATGATGATAAGCTAATTTATGCAACTAAATCTCCTTTGTGCAGAAATGAAAGCTAATTGAGTCATTACAAAGTAATTCAGGAAGGAATACCTTGTATAAATTGGCTTACTTTATAAATCCTTCTCAAGTGGTTTTCATGCATCCTAAGTGGTGCTTAAGCAGTTTTGCTGCCATCACATACCTGGCTAAAAAAGACAGCCTTACAGAGCTATAAAAACATTATTTTAAAACAGAAAATGGAAGAGACAAGGAAATAAAGGTAAAAAGAAAGTGCATATACAAAATGAAGAGGAAAGGTTTTAATTACCTGGATCAGTGGTAACATGCTCCTGGCTCTCTTCACTTGGCACTTCAGCTTTTGAAGATAGGCGTTCTTCTGCAAAACACATAACTGCAAATGAAATTCTGAAGGGACACCTCGGCTGACAGGAATTACAGCCCACATCAGTCTGAAAGACACACTATATTTCCAGATTGTAAACCTTGTTTACTATTTTGCACTTACACAGAAGTTGGAACATTGTTATTTCTGTGGTTTCCCCCACCCATCCAAACACTCCAAGAGCTTTCTTTCAAAATCTCAGTTGTGAACATCTGTTTCCTTTTTCACTCTGGTCTGAATGCGGTAATATAGAGCTGCAGTTCTGCTGATTTTCAGTCATTCCGAGACAATTAAAATAAGGGTCCTCTTCTGCTACATACATGTCTTGCCAGAAAAGGATAAAGAAAAGGACGCCAAGATTTGGAAAAGTATCCCCAGCCCATGCAATAACTCAGTTCTAGAGAGCAGTATGCAACAAAGGCAGAAGACATCACACCTTCAACACTGTCCTACAGAGGCAGTAGCTCAACACCTGCATGATGGGAACACAGCCACTATAGATGCCATGCCCTTCACTGCTCCTGCCCACTGTTCCTGACCACAGTTTTAAACAAGCCAGACTCTATCAAATGACTTAGTGCAAGTTTAGGAGACAAGAAAAGAGAAAACTTGGCAGTGATGAGCTCTAAAGCATGTTTTCTGGCTAGCAGACTTGGAACACTCTGACATCCCCACAGGGAATTTCAGAAGATGTGCTCCATACTCCCTGTCTGGCACAGACACGAAACTCTCTCGTGTCCAGACCCTCACTTTTGTAAATCCACACTCCACTCAGTACAGGGACACCAGATCCACTCCTCACATTCACAATCAAAAATTCTGTTCATGAGGTAAAAAGGGGAACAAACTATGAGGTGTTTAGCTGTATTCTGTCTTCAGGTTCATAAGGAAGTAGAAACAAATTTATCTTGGCATTTACAGTATATCAAAACCGACAAGGCTGCTGTACTGAATGAGGAAATAGTATATTGATAAATCCATTTTTCAAACAAGAATTGGGCTTTTAATACCTTTAAACTATCTGGCTTTGCTACTCATCACATCTTATACAGATACTCAAGCTTCTTTTTAAGGTACACATTTCAGCAACTAATTTTGGTGTTTTACTAATGACAGACAACAGATAAAGAACTCACAGCTTTTAAAATGTTCCTCATTGTGCAACTTTTATGTAATTGCCCGTTTACTTTGACAAAGAGTGAATTTTATATCAACAGTTCAAAGTACTTCTAGCCTTGTAAAAATTTAATCTATCCACAAGACTGTTCCTGCAAACATTAAAGCAGATGTTTAAAGTACAAGAGGAGACCTGTTGAAATGAGTATGCATAATTGCTGCTAACCTCTATACACAGTCCTACAAATATTACAATTACATCATAAGATTACTCTACAAAGAGCTTGGAAATGTTCCCCTACTAAGCCAGCAAGAATTTTTGTTCTCTGAATCTTGACTAGTTAAAAATCTGGTCAAGATGAATATAAACTACTTTTAAGCTAAGGTGGGGCGAAAGAACAGGAAAAAACCCAACAGAACAGGAGAAATCTGAAGCTGCAGTAAACACAAAACAATCTGAACTCTGTACTGCATTCAGATGTTCAAATGTATTCCCCTACTTGGCACTAACACTTGTCACACATTTCCAAGTATGCTCATTTGTTTATTTTAAGAACTCACAATTGGAGCATAAATGGCAAAAACGCATTCCTATGTGTTGTCCAGAGCACTAGGAGGCACTGTCATTCTGTGGGTTCCCTACCACAGTTACAGCCCTCACAGGGAGTAGTATCCCATGTTCTAGAATTGCTCCCTTTTCCCAGAACAACCCACCTTCATCCAACACATACTATTCTCTGATTAAATAGATGTTGATATTACGTGTTACTGATTGTTTGGACCTAAATCAGTTGTGCTGAATGTCCTATGGATTTTAACTCATCATTTGTCATAGCCATCAGACTAGCTTAAACTGAGGACTGACTTCAGTAGAGGGTATCTCAACAAAAGTAAAGCACCAGCAGAAGTTTGAAGAGATTTTTTCAAAAGGTACAGCTGAATACATGTAGATTGCATTGTGATTTCATGAAAAAAAATTTAGAATATATGCATTCCCCTGAAAAATTTATTTCCTAGAAACAAGAGTTCACCAGATCCACATCTGAAGATATGAAAATGTCTGAATCAAAGCTCTTTGAATTCCAAAAGGTGCCAAATTCAAGCAAAAGCTGTCCATCTTTGCATTCTGGTTTGGATCTCAGCCATCGCTACTTATCCCACTTTGCCTTACACTACAGAGTTATCACAGAGAGGACAAAGTTTCAGGTACAATTAGACTGGAAGAGTCACTCCAGAATCCCCCTGGAGGTGCATCAGCTGCTAATGGGCATTCATTTCATGGTACCAGGCTGAAGTGACTCCATAGGAAACCTCCTCTGAAACATGCACAACAAACAGCAGGTCCTTGGCACAAAGCTGTGCTTTACGCATCTTTTGCAAATGGTCCACATTACTTGCTAATGCAATCATGCTCAGAGTGGAGCAGTTCTAGTAGGCTTGGCTTAGGGTAGTAAAAAAATACCCGTGGTTCTTATCCATCTTTCAAGTATTATGGCCTGAAGCAGTAACTATGTGCAGGCGGTGTTCTTTAAACACAGCAACCTCGATTACCTCAGGAATTACAGCTGCAGTCTGATGCAACATCCTAAAGTTTGTGTTGCAACATGGCATAGAGTCAAAAGATGAAAAATTAAATTAAAAAATACAGTTGAAGTCCTTCTGTTTTTTTTTTTTAAGATACTGTGTATAAGGAGTCATGCATACCTTTAAAATAATCTGTTCCATTTTTTCCTCTGTACATCTTCTTCACACCATCACTACCACTGCAGTGAGAAAATACTCTTTTCTACCTTCTCACTATGTCAAAATGAGACTAACCTACACTAATCAAACCAGTGAACCCTTCCAGAGCTGTAGAACCTAAGAAACCCTGATACACAGATTATGTTCTGTGGCTAGCACAGGTTTTTCTCGTGAGAACATTTTGCTACGTTTCATAAACAAAGATAAAGTTTGGATGTTTTGCAAACAGCGTCTCGAGATTTGGGCAGTTCAGGCCTGGCCAATTGGGCCTAGGGGGAGGTTTCTGGCTGACCAATCTGGGTGACCTCTGAAAACTCTATATATATGGAAATCAAAATAATAAAGACACCTTTTCTCTTTCCTTGTCTGAGAACCTGGGTCTTCTCTCAGCTAGCGGCTCAACAGCGACAATGTTCCATACTATGCTGATACTTAAAAACCTTAACAGCAAACAACCGACAAAATTCTTGTGACAATGTAACAAGGAACTATATTTGTTACACGTTTTTTTCAGTTAGTCCATGAAAGGCGTTGAAAATAATTTACTTATTCAATTTGCAGTCTGAAGAAAAAAAAAAATAAATAACCACCCAATCACACATGATTCTACCATCCACAAAATTTTAAAAGTGAACAATGAATTCTACACTTGCTGAGATTTTTAAAAAAATCCATTATTTTTTTTTCTTCCAATTTCTTTTTCTTGAAGGGAGAAAGGAAAAAAGACTGGATTACTTGAGTATAAAACAGATAAGAGTTTGGCTTGAACAGTGCATTCCTCCAATGGAATGTGGTATCTGCATGATAAATATGCATAAATTTAGCAGTTTCCTCTACTAACATGTTAACTAACCATCTTTTTACTTTAGACTCTAGTTTAATGCCATTATTATTTGGTATTCTATTGTCCTCTAGTTTCTGACACACTGTCATTGCACAATACTAGTTTACACCTTGAATAATCCCAGTTTGTGAGTTAATATATTCTATTCAATGCTTTGATTACAGTAAACAAAACCAGCTCAGCTATGCAGCAAAATCTACCAAACCACACAGATGGTTATAAGCTTTTCATTGTGTGGTTTCCATAGCAATCATATTGCAAATCTGGAAGCTTCTTGCAAATAAGCAGCTTGTATTTACATGCCTCTCGGCTGCAGCATGGAGCACAACAACAAGTGAAGTTATTATTCCAATCACATATTGTTAGCAAAATCACTGAAAGATGTTTTGATCAGTTCAGATAAAAAACTGCAGTGAACTAATTTTTCATCTATTTCATAATGATACAAGCAATCACACACTTGTAGTGACATTCATGTCTCTTCATTTGAAATCTCACTGTACTGTCAGAAGGTTATAAGCATACAAACAGGTCATGTAAAATAGACCCCCCATAAAAAACATTTGGATTATTAAATAATCAATTAAAAAAATCACGCAGTGTCTTTACTATTGTGCTCGGCAGGGAGGACAGATGCATGCAAAAAACCAGGTGTGTACATGAAGTCTGCTGACACTGCATATCACAGGTCTACACTGTTTTGCCCAAGAAAAAGAAAGAATGGCATGTTAAGACCAAGAGTATTACTCCTCCCTTCTGCTTTTTTGCTACCAAATAATGATTTTGCACAAACGCAATCAAGAACTTTTGAACCCAAATAAATGCTTGCCATGGGAAAGAGTCAAGATCTTTTCTCTCCCAAATTTGTAATTATATGAAGTGACTCACCCCCATAACAGATGGATTATTACTCTAATAAGGAACATAAATCAATCCGGCTACAAAGTTTTTTTAAAAATGAGCAAGAACTGACTTTTTTAAAAACAAGATTATTTGTTCCGAGAAACATTTAATATTTCCAGAGAAGGAGCAATAAATGCATAAAATTTAAGAATAAGAATTGTTTACATATAATTTGGCCAAACTGACACCTTCTGCTAGCATTTGTGGTGAGGGCTAGTGACCATCTGGGGTCAAAGGAGTAAGTAATAACACCCTGTTTCATGCAGGGCCAGCAAATTGCCTTACCTGAGGCCAGTGCTCCCCAGCCTTGGGGATGGGGTCCTCTGCAGCACTCTCACCATATACACACCTGTACAGGCCTATACACTTCACTCGAAGTCTTACAGGGTTTTAGCCTAACCAGCTTGATAGAAAATCCAACAGGCTGAATTGCCTTGGGGTGTGTGTGTGTGTATTTATAATGGCAGGGATTTTCATTTCTGGTATCTTCTTTTAGACTCCAGATTCACCCATTATATATGAGACAGATCGCTCTGTACAAAGAGATAATCAAATTTAATTTGCAAAACTCTAACTCTGATAATCCTCCAATATATCCCAGAGATCTGTTCCTTTCCCCCAGCTCCTCTTGGACATGGCAGATTACTGAAAGATTTACACACAGCTTCCTTGACATTTCACCTCACCCTGCATTCCCATTATCAGCCTGGTGTACTCTGTAAACAACGAAACAGCTTGGAAAAGGCTGCTGAAGGTGGTATTGTGTAACCATGGTGTGAGTTCTTGGGGGCAGCTTAGAGGGGGAGACAGATTCTTGTTTCATTAAAGTTCCATCTGACTATACAATAGTGCATGGCTTGAGAATGAAAATACCTCCAGGACAGTGAGAGATGCAGGAAACAAGTTGTCTGCTAGAGAAGAGATTATAAACGTAAGAACTTCTCACCATGACAGAAGAGAGGACATTTCGTTGGTACTTTATGGGTCACCGAGTTACCACCCAACAGCTCAAACAAAAAGGTTATATTCCTACATGGCAAATGTGAGTGGAAAAAAAAAATAATTTCCACAACACAAGCAGAGGAGACAGTGATAGAAATGGGTCACCCAAACACAGGCTAAACTCTGGGATTGCAGACAAGATGACATCAACCTATGTCAGCAGAAAAAGAAGTTGCATCTGACTGAATGGTCATCACTGCATTCGGAAATATGATGGGAAACAGGCAATACAGAATTGTATTCTAAGAGAATACAGAAGGGGATCTCTGGGTTATGAACAATATAAAAATACATCCTAAAGAAAAATAATATGCAAACTGAGATGCCTCGGTTTTAGTTGAGGACAGCCCATGCCAATTCCTAACCCAAGTTTCTTCCAACACATGTGATCCAAGTCTGATTCCAAGATGGAGGCAAAAGGTTTCATTCAGATATACCACCAGCTAAACTGGATTGGACCTCCAACTAACACTTTTGCACAAGTTTTAACCAGGTCTTTGAAAATAGCCATTATCTAAATTCTAAGGTGAGGTTAAATATACACACCACCCTGCCCAACCAGTAGACAGTAACAGAAGTCTGCTATTAATATTAACAATATCCTGAGTTCCCAATGGCCTTGAATAAGTAGCACTGGCTTTACAAAGTGAAAAAGCTAGAATAATAGAATACTGTGGCACAGATGGGACCTGTGGAAATTGCTCAGTCTAACACCCTACTCTAACTCAGAAAGCTAGATCAGGTTTCTAGGAAACAGCATTTGGTCTCTTTTGGTACTGCACACTAAGCTGTTCAGCAGCAGTTTAGAAGAGCCTGTGCATTTTAATAGCTCACGTGTGAGACAGCTGAAGCTAATGACTTTCTAGAACAGGATTAGCTCAAATTACTCAGTTTTGTCCAAATCTTGCCAAGTCTCCAGATGTGAGGTTTCCTGTATTCCTTGAGAAATCCTGCACTTTTTTCCCCTCAATTGCACTCCTTGTATCTTTAAAAGGTGCTACTGTGCACCACTGTCACTCCCAGTTGTCTGAGCAATCTGAATAACTAAACCATCTCAGCTAAAAGTGAAGCACTGCCTCCTATTGAGAAGACCTTGGGAAAGTTACCTCACCATCCTCACAGAAAGGGTTGGTAGATTTTGTTGTAAATTAACTCGGGATCATTGCTGAAAGAAAAGGAGGTGAGGAGGAGAGGAAGGGACATGGGAGTACTGGAATGTCACTTAGACATTTTCTGGAGAAAAAAATCTCTCTCAAAACAACCTTTCTGTGGCATCACCCAGTGAATCTAAGCATATGTAATGGTTTGGCTTAATCAAAACCAAAAGGCAGATACAATATCCCCTTCCGAAGAAAAGTATTTTGGAGTTACAGTATTTGCTAAACTAAAGAGTAAACTAAACCAAAAAATTCCCAGTCCCACTAGGGACAAATAGCAAACACTTTATGGCTGCAATTCTCTAGTGTTGAACAGAATAACATTTGGATCATGTAACTATTGCTATGAAGAATAATAACAGAGTGAAGTAACAGAAAGAAATTAGTACATTTGGAGAACTGTTTGAGGAAAAAAAAATCTCTTTCTAAATACGTTTGTGAAAAAGACACCACATTTCTCTTATATTACCGCACACATAGCCATCCACATCAACTATACTGGCACAATGGATTAAAAAATCATGTTTTTCAAAGCTGAAAGATACTTTATGACCTCTCGCTATTTCACTGGAAAAAAACAAGCAACAAGCGATCAAAGAATACATCTCTGGAGGAAAACCAGCTAGTCTCACACAAAAAAGACCCTAAGCATTGTTGGCAAGGTCATCCACAGCTGCTGCAAAGTGGATCTTCTCACTCTACTGTGCAGCCTTTTGCCAATTTTCAGGAAATCTACGAGAATGCTTTGCTTTACTAAATTTTTCTACTTGCTGAGACCTGAATATATGTTAACACCTTCCCTCTTTCTTTTTCTTTCCTTTCCCCAGTACCAAGTATTGCAGTACCTTTGCTTGCCTGCCTTTGCCCAATTCTGTAGTCGCAGCCAATATCCTCTTCAGACCCCACAATTTTGTACATTTATCAAACACGGAAGTTGTTAGTATGAAAGTTGCTGTTTCCAGGGCTTCATGGGGCCCTTCAGGTTTTAAGAAAAAACTACCAAAACGGGAGGAAAAATATTCTCAGTCCCCCGAACAACTGAACAGAATAAATTCAGTAGGACAACTGAACAATCCACAGAGGTACAGGCAATTCCCGGTCCTAGTTATGAATGTATTAAGATTTCATGAAGTCAGCTTCCTGCTTGGAGCTCTCCTTGCAAATAAGCAATCTTCAGTCATGTTTTGAGTGACAGCTCAATTCAACTTAGTTGGCCAGTTCCTTGTACTAGTCTTCCAAAGAAAAAATAATATAAAAATCTCTGATTAAAACCAAACCAAACAAAATGCAATCTTTTACATTCTCTGCATTCTCTTTTTTTTTTTTTTTTGGGGGGGGGTAACACAGATGCGAAAGAATAAAGAGCTTGTCAATTCGAAGTTAAAGTAGGAAAAAATTGCTAGTCAGACAGAACGAGGAGGAAGAGAAGCATGTCAAATCTCAGTTATACCAATAGCAAGCTTGGGAGGAGAAGAGGTAGAAAAAAAGCAGAAAAAGCAGGAGTACCTACCAGGGAAGACCATCTAGAATGCCTAATTTTGGAATATTAAAATTTATTTGACAAAATTATCTAATTATCATTAATAAAATTCAATACAAATATGCCAAAGTGCAATGCGCACTGCATAGAAATAAGGGATGGATTTTGCACTGACCTTTTTATTTCCTCATGAAGAAAGAACTGATAATAGTAATTCTTCTCAAGAGAAAAGATAAAGGTCATCACAAGCAAGTTCATCATGGATATGCACACAATGATTATAATGAAGAATAAAAGAAATTACAGAGATCCACTTCCAGAAACTCATTCATTGATTTCCCCTTTTCCTATTCACAGACACTTTCTATTTACAAATAAAGTCACTATTTCAGGGATTTTTTTGTCAGAAATCAAGTATCTTGTCTAACCCTATATGCTGAGTAAACTGGTCAGAATATATTAAACTCAGAAATAAAAATATTATTTGATGGGCCATCAAAGAAGGTGAAAATTTCATGACTTCAAAATCCAGATCATTAAAAATATCTGAAGTTTTATTAGGTACTTTTTAAAAGGTTACCTTTACTTCTTTGATTAAGGTATTAGATAACAACTTCCACACCTGAACAGCGGCATCTCTGAAGATACAGTTTAATGTGAAATTTCAACAAAAGCACAATTTTGGCTCCACATCTAAAATTGTTGCTAAAGCCTTAATTTTGACACAGCAAATTGAGGCAATAGGCATCTTACTTAAATCCATACTTAAACACTTAAAGAAAGAATAAAATATTTTATGATACTATCCTTAACAGGTCTCAACAATGTAGAGGAGAGTTTTTGGGGTTTAATGTTTCTACATGCTCATCTAATTATTTAGCTGATTAACAAAAAATACTCTCTTCTCTGTTCCCCCTCACCCTAACCAAAAAAATAGTTGTAATTATTGTACAGAATGCAAATTAGTTTCTCAAAAGGACAAAACAAACAATTTTTAAGTTTATTCCATAGTTCTATTGTAGGTTCATAGGAATCTGTGCTAGAGATTGCTGGCCTAAATACGTGCGGCATGTACATAAGTATATTCTTATAAACATGGTAAAGATTTATATGAATTCACCGTAACTAAAATGAATTTGTTTGTTCTCTCAACCTGTAATAGCTCTTAGCTATGTAAATAGTGTAAGTGTTCAACATGATATTTTATAAACCTTATTATTAAAATGTTTTGCTAAAATAAATGTGGTGGCTATTAAAATCTACATAGAAAATATAAATAGTTCCCAATGTAAATACATTTAGCAATCAAATATTCAATTAACTAATCTATACTGTATAACTGTGTACTAAAGTGTTATTTGACAACCGTGTACAGCAGTTATATTTCTCAAGCTTAAATTTATATGATAGAAAAGTCTGTAAATGTCAAGCAAAGTTTCTCATAATCATTGATCAGCAGCAAGTCTTAAATTTAAAAGCCATTTCTGAAAACTACATATCCTTAATTGTGACAAATGGGACTTGACATAATATTTACATACATAGAATTCAAAAAGAAAGCATCTTGCTTAAACCACATAATATCCTATAATAATCTGCAGGGTTAATGTATTCAAATTTATAGTATGATTCCTGAACTTACTCAAAAAAGGGACAAAAGACAAGGCATAACTCACTTCAGTGAAAGGAAACACAATACAGTTGTTGGCATGTTTCCACAAGAAAAGTCTGGCTCCCAGATGCTTCTCTCGTAACTCCTTTAAAAATGTTATGCCAAGACATTTTTGTATTCTGTGTGTTGATCACTAACTGCACATTGACAAAAAAAAATTCAGCAGTTTTCACTCTTTAAGTATTTTCATTAAAAGCAACAAACCCACACTACTGCCACTTTGCACTGTTTATGGTCCAGACTATTAAATGAAATCATATCAACTACACTAAATCCTTTCTCCAACTAAAATGATGAAATAGAGTGAAAATTTTATTGCTATGATTCATTAGCATCAGATTAAATCAGAAAGATACAGAAAATTATAGTTGCAATGCAGACTGTTTACATGTACCATATTTTGGATAACATTCCCGTATTAATTTCTACAAATACTATCCCATTCCTCAATTCTCCTGCATTAGGTCTATACTGGGATTGGCCATTCTGGATGTCTTACTAGCCTTACTAGCCCTACATGCCACATACCACAGTGCACCTCAGAGAGAAGTAGGACACTGGGATATGGCAATAGTTCATTAGCAGGAGATGACAACTGCTCCCCAGGCAGCTCCCCAGGTCAGTGTGAGATTAGCATGCAGTTGTATCTCAAAAGAAGCCACGGCTTCTAGAGTCCCATACTAGTAGAATTCAGTCAGAGCCAGTACTTTCGGATTACCCAGCTCCCATGCCAGAGATAAAACACAGTCCCAGTTGCACTGGAAGAGCACTACGTGTACTGCATGCCTGAGCTAGGCAGTTTAACCAGGAACTAGGTTTTATGACCTGTATGGAAGTTATAAAAAAGTCATATCCATGTTGAACTTTTGTTTATTGAATTATCTGAAAATTATGTTCAACATCTACCAAGAGAAATGTGTCACTTTTTATCATAGAATGATACAATCATTTGGGTTGGGAGTGACCTCAAGGATCATCTCATTCTAACCCCCCTACCCTGGGCAGGGATACCTTCCACTGGATCAGGTTCCTCAAAGATGCATACAACCCAGCCTAACACAATTCCAATGTGGGGCATCTACAACTTTTCTGGACAACCTGTTCCAGTGCCTCACCATCCTCACAGCAAAGTCTTTCTTCCTAATATCTACTCTTAATTTTTAAGGAAATAAAATTTGAGAGAAGTATGCAAAGAACATAAATTCAGTTAGTATATTTTGGGACAACGGAAGCACGTCCCTCATGCTAGGATACACAGGCTTTCCGGTAGATAATGCTTTGTTTTCAAAATGCAATTCCTTCCTTTCATTTTCAGTTTTATGTTAAGATTCGAGGACAGAATAATTATTACAGCCTGCTAAGACAGAATGTTTCCACAACCCAAAGATGGAAGTACTGGAACATCTTCTTTAAGGACATTGTAAGTTCCAGAGATCCCAAACTAGTTTTCATTAAAACACAAACTCTGAGGTTTTGGGTGGAGAAAAATAAGATCTGCTAGGAAAAGTTGGACTTCAGAATAAAAGGACTAAAACAAAACATCCACTGTGACAACCATCCCCTTTCTGGATAAGAAGACTGTGCTGCTATCTCGCCATCTAATACAAATCTCAGTGACTTGCCAAAAAACTTTCCTCAGTCTCTTCTGGCTTCTGAAGAAAAGTGTCTCCCTTTTGCTGCTGAAGCTTATCTGTGTGCCTGCACCCTGCACTTCCCTGGAGCATCCCTCTCTCTACTCTAGGGCACAGCAGACTGCTGCATCTTGCCCTCTCTGCCTGGTCCACTGTGTGGCCTAGGAGCTGGACCCTGCTGACTGTTTTCCTTTCCTAGGAGAAACCATCCTGCCTCTTTCAGAAACTTGTACCCAGCCCAGGAGCAGCAGCCGAGACAAGGAAACAAGCAGCCTTTCCCTATGTTACCTTCTTTATATATATGTAAACTAAACACGGCATCTATTGCAAATACAGTGCCTGTAACACACAAACAAATCAGATATACATGCATACAGCCAGAAAAACTCACAAAGCTCTGGTTAATTGATAGTATTTTATTTGGCTAATTCCTCCATTTTAAGGAGTGGGAAGAAAAGTGAGTAGCAAACTGAAAAGACATGTACAGAAGGATTTATGCTGATGCATTTCTTAAGGCTGAAAAATTCAAATCAGAGCTTTGTATCTACAGCAACAGAATGATTAATTCAGCCTTTAGAGTCCACCTTGCTGGGTCTTATTTGAGAATTCAGTTGTACAAATTATGGTTCTTTAATAGCTACCTTGTGGAAACCAGAAAAGTTGAGAAGTGATAGCCTGAGGCACCATATAACCTCTGGTTGCTCGTTTCTCAAAAAACTCTATCTAATGGTTTTAATAGCCTGATATGCAGTCATTCATCACAAATTCAAAAAATTAAGGCTCTTTGATCTATCTATATAGTACTTATTACATTTATGCCCAAGCAGTCGAATGAGCTCAATATTTATTTCTGTTTTCATAAATATATGTAATAAAATTGACATTTTACTTTGAACTTGCTAAAATGCAGCAACTCCTCAAATTCATGGTTAATAAACTATTTCACATGACAAGACATTTTTTCTGAATGCTTCGCATTAGGTGTGCTGCACTGCTTCTTAATTAGATAAAAACAGTGCCACCATAGAAAACTTTGTTTTCAAAAGAACATACTTTGGGTCTACAACCCGTTGAAGACATGCATGCGTAACACAGCTTTGTTCACATTTAACATGAAGCCAGCTGTCAGAGACAGAGTCAACACTGAAAAAAAGGATGAGAGAAATAGGAGTTGCTGAATTTTAGCAAGTTCAAAGTAAAATGTCAATTTTATTACATATTTTCTTGCCAGGATGACAAGTTTTTCTGAGACAGAATTCTATCTCTTAATAGCAAACAGTTTCTGTCATACACTGTTCACATCAGTTTGGTTTTACAAATCAATAGAGTCAAACGTTGTTTAACGCTAGTAGACAGAAAATAGTATAAAAATTACAGATCAGTACTTGCAATAAAAAATCTTCTTTCAATAAGTAAATTCATTTCAATAAGTTGTGTGCTAATTAGTTTTTGAAGCAGTTCTTTAAACATAGAAGAGTATGATTATATGCCTCATTTTAGATATGTCTTCTAATTTTAAGCAAGTAAATTTTAAAATGCCACTAGACAACAAAGCCTGGTTTATTTAGTGGTGCATTTTTTGTTGGTTTGGTTTTTTGGCCTGACTGGATTTTAGGGTACTATTCTTTTAATGTCTGAAATACAGAAATAAAATTCAGCGTTTTGCTAACCTGAGACTTTGATAAACACAGCCTTTCCAACATGAACTCCTTCAATTTATTCTAATAGTTGACCACATCAGGAAGATCACCTTTTTTTTCTCCGCTTGTAAACTCTGAAATCTATGAAGGCTGAAACATCTGAAAACTATGAAGTCTCACATGCAGTTCAAAGAGAGGAGAATAAATACCTATACTTAATAGCACACACTTTTCACTTACTATAGATACTGTAATTGACTGCTTTGAATCTCATGACTGACCAAATTTTCTACAGATGTATATCACTAAATAAAGAACATTTTTCTAAGAGTATTTATCAGTAGACAAACCGACCCTGAGCCCAGTCACTCAATACACCTCTCACATGCAAATCAGACTAAATATGAATACTCAGCTATTATTCCACTTTTACTGGCCTCCTCACTTTCACATTTGCAAACGTGTATGATGAGGGAGCAGGGGTTGAATTGCACCATGGACAGTAGGCTTTCTGACAGCTATGGGCCACCTGTTCCTCACAGACGGCCACTTTATATTCGCTTTAAAAGAAATGCAGAAGAGCCTGTGAACCTTATTTTTCCTTACAAAGAGCTGCCACTTCCCACTCAATGGACATCTCATTCTTTTCAGCTACACCAGACTGTCTTACCTCCTCTTCCATCACTGACACCCAACATCAATAGAAAGAAGGGCTCCCTCTTTAGATGTAGGATTACAGTAATTGAAGATAATGCCCAAGCTCTTGTGGCAAACAAAAGCTGAGTTCCAGGTATCAAGTTCATTCACCTTGTGGATGCAATGTCTTTAAATATTTATCCAGATTCATAACTCATGTCTCGTGAGCATTTAGCACTAGCTGAAGGACAACTTCAAGGTATATATAAATCCCATATGAGTACTGCCTCAAAAGCCAGAGTGACAGAATTCAGACAGGGCTCCATTTCATCAAAGCTGTTGGGATTCAACAATATCCAGTTAAAAGAGATTTCCATGGCTGACACTTCTTGGACCTAAAAAAAAAATTCTTTCTTTATTACTCTCTAACACTAAAAGGTAGTTCACATCTGCTTTTCACTGGTTTTGTATTACTTTAATTACTTGTGAACTACAGCAAACTGAATAAGCCCTGCGGCACCCCCTTGTCATCATTCTGGTACTCCACTATCAGCAAGACAGTATGTGCAAAAATACTCCATATTTACAATGATACAATGGCTAAACAAGCAAAAATACTTCTTAAGAACACTGAGATTGAATTTTTGAAAAAAAAGATTGAAGAATCCTCACCGTTTTAAAAGGAAAAAAATCCATTGCTGTGTTCTTGAATCTGGAAAGTGGTTTCATGGAAATTATTCAAAAAACTTTCAGAAATTACTCTGAAAGCTTATCTTACTAATTAAAAGCAGTTAGAATTCTTTCTGTGGAAGAAAAACAAATTATAGCACATCAGCATTATATACAACTTCTGGACAAGAAGTAAAGAATTCCCTAACTACTGAAGTCAAGCAATAAAGGGAGGAATTTGGACCATATGCCAAGACATATAATATAATGACTTTAACAGCAATGATCACAGGTAACCTCTCAGACTCCATAATCACCTATGTCTGCTAACTTAAACCTACTCCGCTGGTTTGCAATGGCCAATTAACAGTTTCTTCCTTTAAGCTTACTGGGTTTAGGAACTGATTATACAGCTGTAATACACAACTGGAACTGCTTGGCATCAAACGCTGTGTTTTAGCCCACATAACCTGACTGTGCTATACTGAAAACTCTAAAAGAAGCAAAGGTGTCATGAAAAAGAATTTTCATTAACACAGTGCTGTGAAATCTTCACTTCTAGTGTCAAAAAAAGTCAATATATCTGACACTAAATCTTGAGAAAACAAATATTTGCCATGAGTGTTCAATGACTGACAGATGAGACTTACATTCAAACTCCACTACAAAATTATTACTTCCTTCTTCCCAAGAAAAGGTAAATCAGAAATCATGTTCTTTTTCCCCCCAACTTCATGCCCATGAAAAGGGTGTATCATAACAAAAGTTGCTTCTTCAAAACTCTAGCAGTCCAGCAAGAAGAGAGGATGAAGATGGTATTAAATTATGCTGTCTAACTGCAGCAGTTTACTTTTAGAAAGAAATAAAGCATCAAAGCTGCTTAAAAAGACAACCATAAGAAAAAAACAGGATGATCATTCCCTACCTTCATATTCAATGTCAGAAATGTTCTGGAACAACATTGATATAATTTTTAAAACTATTTAACATGCTTTGTTTAAAATAAGTAAACAAATTAAAGTGTTTCTTTGCACAGCACACTTTCTATTGCATGGAAATTAAGACATTTCTTACCTTTCCCTGGGCTTTGCCTTAGTTTCAGAGTTTCCCTACCTAAGCTTCCAACTACACTGCAAAACAGAATTATTGCCCAGAAACCTGGGCTTGACCAAACTGTTTGGCAGAGGATTGATAGCAGGAATCAAAAGACAAAAGCCAGGTTTCCATTCCCATCATCCATTGCCCAATCGGAGACTGAATCAATCCTAAAATTTAATTTATAGAAAACTAAAAACTGATGCAAGTTGTACTGGCTGAAGATCACCACAGCACTGAATTTCATCATCCTTACCTCTTTCTCACCTGAAAGTTCTCCATGTTATGGACAGGCTAAGAAGGGATGGCACAAAGCCACAATGCCAGTCTCGTGTCCCATTACATTTCTTCAGGATTTTCAACCTTATGTGTTCTGTAAGGGCAGGTTTTACCACCATGCACCAAATATGCACCACCAAAATAAAAATCAAAACTTATCTTTAGAATAATTTTAATGGAAATTATACTGTATACTGTGGAAAGTACTGCTATAATCCAAGTTTGTGAAGAGAAAGGGAATAGAAGAAAAAAGCCAACACAAAATTGAAAATTAAGGTAAGTATGTTATCTTAGATAACATACTTACCTTAACACCTCTTTTCTCCTATTGTATTAACACCTCTTTTCTCCTATTGTGCCAGAGTGTGGTAAACAGGACACAAACTCAGTCAAGGTTGAAGAAAGGATTAAGGTGGCAGGCAGTAGTTAGCATTGCAGTTTTGGATATGTACTCCACACTGATGTGAAACCACAGAAGACACTACTGAAGGCCCTTAAAATTATGTCACTGAAACCTCAAGTTAATAAAAACAAGGCCTGTCTTCAAGGCCTGTAACAGATGGGAACAACTTTAAAGCTGGCATGTTTTCTCTTTTATGACAAGGACAACTCCATTGTTTAGAACACCACTAAGCTAGAAACTGTGCATCAATGTGGCTCTACCCAGAACACAGAGTTATTTAATACTACAGTTTCACAAGCTGTTTTATGCTACAGTTTATAACATTCAGCTGTGGACTGCAAAATTATATGTAGTGTACTAAGGTAGAAAACAAATAGCTAATTAAGAAAAATGGTCCTTTACTAACTATTTTTAATTTTGCTTAACCGAGTTTTCCTCCATGATTTTATTAAAAATCAATAAGACTAAAGCCTAGTTTGCTGAAGGCAGTATAAAGATTTCTTTTCCTGAAGGATCTTACAAGGGAAGTTTTACAAGTTGGGGGAATTTTTTGAAAGTTCTGATGTTTTTGGCTTTACCTGAATAACCACAGTGAAACACTGACTAATACTGAGAACCAAGAAAATCATCCTTCTAGGGTAAACAGGAATTTGTATATGCTCTTAAAGAAGAAAGTGACTTAACAGATCAAAAGATTAAATTTCACACATCTCTTTGTACCCCTCCCAGCTATCAACCTGCCAGCAGACAGTACAAAATGTGTACCACCGAAATCTATGCTTTAGGCTAAGAGACTGTTACCATTCTGGATACTGGTTTGAACCTATCCAGCTTCTGCCTGGAAAATTCATCTATACTGTCTTCTGTCACAAGCAGGAGAAAAAAAAAATAGCCAAGCAATGAGATAGCTAGAGAATACAGAGTCAGTCCGGATTACTGCAACAGTTCTCTAGATTTCCCGATTTTCAAAACTGCAAGAATTTCCATATCCTTTTCTTAATCCAAAAACTCTTTATTCAAATACCAAATGAAATATTATCAACTGAACTGGCTTAATTTCCTTCTGAAATGCTGGCATAAAAAACACTGGAAAACCACCAAAATGCAAAATTTTACTTACTTGAGAAAATGCAAATTATAACCAAATAAATGATAATACGGTACAATGAGCTGTGCACCTGAAATTCAATATTTATAAAGCTAGTAGATCTGTGAAAACAGAGGATTAGAATCCTCTAACATGTATATGCTTTGAGGATAAAAACAAAGTGAAGATTAATTTCTTCTCCCTCTTCTATTTGCCTTCTGCATTCCAGAGCTTAGTATGGCTTTGCAGCTGTACAAATAATTTTTTCTTTTCTCTTAACAGGCGTTCCAAATTTTTTATTTGTCCTGTATTATTAGACCAGGTAACAGCAGGGATAATGATGCTCCACCCTTTGACCATGAAAGGAAGAAAGAGTAATTCACTTACCCGGGAAAACGGAAAGGACAGCCAACTGTAATTAAGTGCAACCAATCAGGCCTAATTAAAGGAGACGAGACCAAACTGGAATGTACTCTTTTCCACTAAGTTTAGATGAACAGCTATACAAGACACAAATACAGCCTACTCCTGTGAGGTTTGTCAACTAGCATTTCATCTAATACTCTTCAATATGATATAGATTAAGAAGAGAAGGACTGTCTAAAGCATCAGAGCCCTAAGTCTGCAATTCCATTTAAGGATATGATTATTAAAACACATCTATGGAAGATAAAAGGACTACATAATCACCTAAAATCTATTGCAAACTTATGCTTTATTTTCACTTAGTTAGGTCAACACTTCACAGTCAAAACTAAGAACTCCACTGTAAAAGGTAAAATGGTCTTTCCTGAAAAGCTGATGATTCAAATAGATGAGATGGAAAAAGTATGAGATAAAGGAAGGTAATTCCTACTTGATACCATGAAAATGAAGCACACTCCAAGATCACAGGGAAATGAATTAATTTAACTAAAAACTGAAACCAGATTTCTTTGTGATGTTACATTTCAGGTTTATTAGCCACGTTAGGAGACAACAGCTCCTGGAAAACTGACATAAAAATGTCAGGATGTAAATGAAAATACTGTAAATTCCTGCAGAATCACACCAAGTCAGCAATTCTCCGAAGACAGATCTCAAGATCTGAAGTCTATATTAAAGAAGTCGAAGTCTATATTAACCAATGTCCTTCTCCCAGTATTTTATGTATTACTGCTCCAGATCTCCTTACTATTAGACATTAAAGTGAACAGGTAAGTTAAGTGAAGCTCAAAAACTGAGTAATTTATCCCAGGATATATGTAGAGCTTCTTAAACAAAAGCATAAGCAAGCATACAAGACCACTTTCTGTACGAACCTCAGCATCCAAAAAGCACTATAACAAGGTCTGGCTGTATCTTGTAGCTATAAGATTAAGCCCTGCAATGTAGTTTTTATATTCACTGCAGAGAGTTTTTTAGCATGCATGACACACTGCATTCATTTCAGTAGATCATGCATTCTTTGTTGAAGTAGTCTAGGTACAATTCAAAGATAAGGAACAATGAAAAAAACCAGCTCTTAAAGATATATAATTTTATATCTTGTAATTTTATGGTATTCATTTTCATGAGACACTTGGTTTTTCTCCCTTTATTCACTGAAACGGCCTTAAATTGAAAATCAAGACAAAGTGTAGAATGTTCTTTTCTCCAACGGCCAGAAAATTCTACCTAATAGATACAGAAAGTCAGTCAGCATCACATGACACAACTGATTTTTCTTCCCAAATTATTGCTGATAATTGCACTGCTCCAAACAGCAAGGGGTATAGAACTCTATTTCATACAAAGTGATTATGAATTGTCATATCACTTTAAAGTATCATTTGTTAACTAATGATAACTGAAAATTTAATTTTTTTATAGCTTCTTAAAATTTATTAAAGAGCAGTCACTTTTCTCCTAGTACATGAATGTCTATAACCAAGAATTTTTGCCAAGTTCTTTTTCTTTTGTTTTGCCATCTGACAGATACAGTTGGACATTTAGAGCCATAATCGTTTGACCACATTGGAAAGTCCACAATTAAAAAGTTTCTGTATAATCATAGCTATGCTGGAAAACATGAAACATAACATTGTCATTACTCATGTTGCTTTCTTCGCAGTTCATTTCCAGAGTCCTTTCAAACACACACATTGCTTTCTTGCAGGATTGTAATACCATGTATTAGGCAGAAGCTGGTAACATTTGGAATGATAGAGAACTTTTCCTTACTACAAATACCAAAATGAATAAAGAAAAAATAATGGGCAAGTTGGTGGAAAAAGCTGCAAAGCTTTTCAATTTTTTAATAAAAAAATCGCATACCAGAAAATGTTAATGAGCCGAAAGCCCCTTGAGTTCACTATTAGACATTCTGTGCTATTTTGATGCCCCTGCTAAAGAAAACTGAACTGTTCTCACTCAGAACTGAAGATACTATTTTTTCAATGTCATAGCAAAATCCGAAAACTAAAAGTATTATTATTCGTTGTGTTACTTTACTCACTTACTTTAAGCCACTCAGAGTTATCCAACCAGAAGCAGAGAAGACAAAATTACCACAAGTCACAAAGTCAGAAAGAATTCAACAATACCTTTAACTTCTTCATAAATGCTATCATCTGTCGGTTCACCGTTCACTTGTCCAACATCATCATATTCTTCTTCCTCCTCAGGAATAGTAGTAGATCCTGTATCTATGGAACAGTGGTTTAAAAAGTTAACATTTAGTAGAAAAAAATGCCAAAGCAGAAATTATGCAAGATGAAAACACAATTCTTCTATAATTTGCTCCTTCTAGTACATTCTGCTTTTTTTTTTTTCACTGTTCAAGGGGTAAGGAAGAGTTTATATGAAGGAGCTTGTATAAGGGAGAGCTTGCAAGCTAAATAGTATTCTGGGAGAAAGCCAAAAATCTTGAAAAAAGAGGGAAGTCATATAAAAGCTACAACACAATTGAAAACTAGGACTTTCTACTCAAAACTTGGGCATGTAGGAATATTACATGTACTAACATGACAAATAAGTTAATGGACAGAACTACTGTCACTAAGTAGTACTGGCAACAAAGGTGACTGCTCTACTGGCTGGCTTACCTTGAATTACAAATTTGACTTGCTGTACCCATTCCTCTGCTTCTTTGGGAGTGGCAGCTGTAAACTATTAGATGTTTATTAATAACTACTAGCAGTAATGACAAAAACACAACTACAGTTTCATTAGCAATAAAAAAGAGGGACTGTAACATTCTCGTCACTTCCTCAAGAAACCATTAGTAATTCTTTTCATGTCTTCTGGTACTTTTCTTGCAAGGATGCTTCTTATAATGTACAGCTAATTTTGACAAATTTACGTAATTGAAGGAGAGGATGATGGATTTGAAACTCTGATCAGCAGCTGGCAGCTGTGCAGAAAAAAGCTGCTTCTCTTCATCAATGTCAAAGCCAGAACTGATGAACAAAATTTGCCCTTGACAATTAGAAGACACCCATGAATTTCTTTAGACTGCTGGGTACAGTTTTCTTAAAAATGTTCTTGTCAGACTCCAACACACTACCTGACAGCTTAATTAACTGGCTTTCAACCACAATCTCAGATATTTAAAACTTATTAAACTTACATTCCATATTGATGTCTAGCTGATAGATGTCTGAATTGCACAGCTGATATGTGCCTTTTCGTAAGTTTTCCTTGAAAAGCCATGACCAATACAATATGTATTTAACATTGATACATATTTTAACTTTTTTTTACTATTTAATTCATCCAAGAAATCACACAGACATGCTATACAATAGATATTTAAATGCTGATATTGAAATGACCAATAGATAAAGATGATAGATTTCCTTGCTCTTGACCAAAAAGATAATATTTGAACACGTGCATACATACGTTTAATCAGATTTTTTTCCTAATACATGAATATACAATATAAGCAAGCAAGGGTTTCCTCGTTTCATTAAGATGTCAGTGACAGTTGTTTCACTGAAATGTTAATTCAGTAACTGAAATTGTTACAGCTTTATCAATTAAATTTCAAGTCAACATAAAAAAGTCCAACCTGATAAATGCGCTTATCTGGAGCAGAGATTTCAAAACAGCAATCTTTCTTTGCATCCTTCCGAAGGCTATTATTCATTCTGATGGTGTAGCCCTCTAAGGCAAATTCACCTTTCTGTTGTTTGTCTGTTAGAGATAAAAAACAAAGTTAGAGCTTCATTTACAACAGTGAATGTAAGTGGCTCAGCAGGTTATCGTTTATACAAATTTTGTTTTCTATTTCATGAATTTTACAAAGAACAGGGAGGTTTTTAGCAAAATGATTAAGTGATGCTTCTGGAGATAAGGCTCTATTTTAAGGGAAGATGGACCCAAAACTACATTCTTCTGTAGGATGCCTAAGGAATTCCACAGGGGGATGTTTGCAGATGGTGGTCTTATTTAGTAAGAAGTGCATGTTATGACACTGGTATCTAGGGAAAGCCAAGAACTGGAACTTGCAAGACACGTTTCCTATAAATCAGTGTCTCTTTCAGGTTCAGTAAACCAATGGGAAAACCTGTCTAGCTCAGAACTTGCTGAGCTCTCTCCTAAACTAACCACTTCACTCAAAAAATAAACTTCAAACTCATTTTTAAGCAATTGGAAAAGCTGCTTTTCACATTCTCCCACCCACTCCCAGATGTGCCTCCTTTCCACATGGCAAAAATAAAGAATGAATTTTGTTATAAATTCAGGTGTGTGTGTCTGTGTTCATTCCAAAAGCATTTCTCTCAAAACAGCAAATGTTTCATTAGCTAATAAAAGTACTGAGCCCTACCACAGTTTATTATGTACAGCCATGTGGTTGTTTTAAAGACAATTTTACTTTACAAAGGTTCTGGTTTTTAAAAGTATCACTTACAACAGATCTGACTTTAAATACGCTGCATGTTGGGCAAGTGGCACCTGTGTATTCCTTTCGAGCCTTTCAGACCAAACTCTGCATTGGATTTTATGTGCCCTGGCATATTTTGGTGAATATTAAAAGCAAACCAAAAATGCAGAAGTAATTAAGTTTTGCAGTTTCTGCAGATCACAGTGCAGCATTCAAGTGAAGACAGGCATCATGGTTCACATTTTGCACAGGCAAACAAAGTGCAGTTGCATATATAAAAAAAATGTCATTTAGTGTGGGATTTTTTTTTACACAGAAAAGCATCGATTAACAGTAAGCACCAAGCACAGCAGCAAAACTACTTTAAGTTTTGCTGAATAGAACTTAGGTGCAAATTGAGCATCGACTGCTTATGCTTGTCAACAAAAGGAGAAAACTTCTACAGTAGATAAAACAGGAAAATGACAGTTTTCAACGAATTTTTGTCATATTCCTGGAATCTTAATAGGAAAGAAAATCTGTTTCCACTCCTGAGAGGGCAAAAATTGGCTAACACAGCAATGTGAACATAAACGCACAGAAGGGCAGTCACCAGTCCAATACTCTTGCTAGTCATTTTATATACATAGACACATATTCTCTGTCCTTCCACCTTTTTGTGAACTCTCACCCAGGGCAAGTAAATACCAAATAACACTATTACATGAGAAAATCCAGGACACTATTCAATTTTCACTTCTAGTCCCTTCCCCACAGTAAGTTTTATTCTGTCTTAAATAAGTACTAATAATACAGTACTCATATTTTATATTTGCTCAATTCTCTACCCCTATTTCAAACAGCACATACATGCAAAATTCATGAAATCACACCAAGGCAGATATTAGAAATAATAACTTGCAATAGGTTAACTAGGTCCCTTTTAATGAAATTCATTTCTGCCCAGGAATGTTATTGTTCCCTCACTTGTGACCTCAGGGAGAAGATGAAGTGAAACACATCAATTTCTCACTCTCCCATGCTGGAGGTTTATCAAAACCCTAGAAGATAGGAGCACACAGGCAGAATAAACAAACACCAGGTTCAAAAGGTAAAAACATTTTGTCAAGATAAAAATGAGGCAAGTATTCAAATTCACTCTCTTGGATTATTTCTGAGACTGCCTCTCTGTGACATGGATGATCCCTTTTATGGTAATACACTTTTACAGAGCTAATCTCCAGTGATCTCTGCACTAGTACTCGTTCTTTCAAAGAGCATTGCAGTTAAACCACAAAGATGCTGTACTTTGGAAAGGGATGATGCATGCATCCATATCCTATTTGATTGCTTTGCTCTTTATACTGTTTTCGTCTTATCTCTCTAAACACACTATTTTAGTGCTAATGAAAATTACCTGTATGCACCACCAAATATATATATATATATATATATATATATATATATATATATATATATATATATCCATCTTTTGCTATTATATTCTTTCAATGACCATTATAGCAACAGACAAGATTTAGCATTGCTACTTTTACTTCCAATAGTCTTAGCAGTAACCTCTGATTAAAGTCCAGTGTTGCATCATGCATAACCTAAAATGTTGAAAATTAGGAGATACTAAGACAATGAGGTACTTCACAGCCCTGATTCAAACCTATTAAAGATGAGAGAAAGACTGAGTATGCATTCACATTCCCTGTGGCAGCAAGCCAGAGATAAGACCTAGAAATGGCTTCACAAATACCGAATGGCAGAACACAGGTCAGCTTTAGCTCCACTGCCTGCTCTGATGGTGACAAACAGTGCAGGTCTACAAAGCCCATTTGCTCCTGCAGAATACACCTTTCCAGTTAGGACTGGAGGCCAACCACGGAGCAAACCATGACCCACAGTAGCTGTTTGGTCAGTCAGGCACAGCAGTCAGGTGCAGACTGGAAGGCAGGGCCATCCTGGGATCACCAGACTCAACAATCACCTCGACTTCACTTAACAACACAGGTTTGCAGCTAAATGGGTTTGGACAGACCCGGGCATTTGGTTACAAGATGCCCTGTGAAGTTAGTGCCACAGCGACTCCAGTGAACTTTCACATCCAGAGTTAAACTGTTTATACCAGAAATATTTTCCAGTAGACTGTGCTTTAGGGAGAATTAGAGAGTTTCCAATATTTAAAAACTTTGAAGGGTTAAAGATTTTATCTAGAGACTTAAAATTAGATATTGTTAGTTTTTATGGCAGGAGTCTTAACAGTAGCTTCAAGAAGCACGTTTCCATTACAGAGATTTAACTTTCATTTTGAACCCCCAAATCAGAGCCAGAGTTTCGCTTAGGCAGGAATACAACAGCATATTTAGGAGGAACTAGGGAGACATATGCTGACAGAACACACTCCTCTGAAGAATGATAGCATTTTTGCTGTCTGTCATTTTCTCAAGAGAGAGCTTTTCAATTCAACAACAGGAAACCCCTAAGTTGTCCCAGAAAAACATAAAACAGTAATGCAAAAAGTGTAATATCAGTCTTCTAAAAGCAAAAAGGATTGTGAACAACATTAAGCAGAAGTTGTTCCACAATGAAGCCAAATCTCATTTCAGCATAAACTGTTCTTTGCTCTCATCTGCTCACCCTCCTCTCTCCCTTTCTTCCCATGTCAGGCACACAACAGAAAAATAAATCTCCATCTGTGTATATAATTTTGCAACAGGAATTTAGAATCATAAAAAAGTAGTATAGCAGAGTGGAGAACCAGGCACTTAATATTAAAAAAAATCAAAGCTAGTTTACAGATATTTGGGAGAAATAAATATGGGGGGTCTATATTTAAAATAGAGAAACTTCAGATCTGAATAATACTGGAAAGCCTTTAAACATTTCTCTTACATATAAACTTCATTCATCTTAAAAACAGTTAAATGTTGTTAACAACAGAAACAGGGCCAATATTATATTGGGTAAAGAGAGTCTCAAGGGAAGCAGAGAAAAAGCGTTTTGAAGTAACCTTGCGTAACTAAGTCCATGGGAACATTTAAAACAAAGAAGGGTAAACCTTCAATGAGATCTTGAAATTACTGGGTTGTAAATTTGAGGCCTAAGGCGATGTGCTCATATTATTAGCACATGTAAAAAGAATTAGTGCATTCTGAAGAACAGAGAGGACTTGGATAGTAGAAAGGAAAGAAGTTACAGAGAAAGACATAAGGAACAAAGGCAAACAGAAAGATTTCAGAGAGTGATAAAGTATTTATAGATACTATTAGAATTTATAATTTAACTCTCTTCATC
This sequence comes from Entomyzon cyanotis, assembly GCA_024500445.1. Taxonomy (NCBI): domain Eukaryota; kingdom Metazoa; phylum Chordata; class Aves; order Passeriformes; family Meliphagidae; genus Entomyzon; species Entomyzon cyanotis. The sequence goes on along the minus strand of JAKEPQ010001006.1, from coordinate 8,880,232 downwards.
TTGAAATTAGAAGCCTGCAAGATTTTACAGTTTACATGGCTTCGTGCTAAATGTAGTTTCACATACTTTTCCATGTGCAGGCTGTCTGCTATCTAAAAATAGTTCAGTGTAAGTATCTCCAAAATGGTAATTCCTTTTCCAGCTTTTGGAACAGTCTTTTCCAAATGCATGCACAAAACTTCTTCCCTTTTAGACAGCAGATCTGAAATGTAATCAACTTTTTTTTCTTCTTCTTTCCTTTAATCTAGTCCTCTGAAAAACTGAAATTGTAAAATAATTAAGAAATGGAAGCAATGACTTAGCTCACTGAATTGTTTATATTCAGTTTGCTTATACCCAGTAGTAATTTTTTTAATGATGCATTATTAGCAGCAAGCATGACTGAATTTAACAGTCTCATAGTAGACTATCCAGTACACATTAGATAGATGCCTTTGATTATCATCATCCTGCTACAACACAGTCCTGTTGAGCATGCACAATTCCCTTTTCTCACCAAACAGAAGTAGTTCACCATTGGCCTGGTCATCACTATCTTATTATTCAACGAAATCCAAAATTATCATCTCCATGTTAAAACTAAAGAAACTGGGGAAAAGAAAAAAAAAACCCTTAGACTTATCTAAAAGCCTCTGAATTATACCCCTCTTTAACATCATATTACTGGCAGGCAGGCAGATACCATTTTCAAGATATAAAAATGAAAATAAATTTTTAGTGCCCATTAGCAGTGGAAGAATTACCATAATGTTATCAATTACTGTCTTGCTAAACATTTAGCTGATCTCTCCAGTTTGCTGAGACAGAAGGGCATATAACATTGTGGCCTAGTGAGAAAGAAGTAATGAAGCCATTAATTCAATCATTTATAAAGCAACAAATTAACTTTCCTTCTTCACATGCACTTTGAGGTCTGAAAGGTTATCCATACCATCTCGGTGACTGAGGACACAGGAACAGCCAGAGATCATATAGAAAAATGATAGGAAACCAGGGTGCTCAACTCAGGGTGCAACTGCATGGAAGAAAAGAAAAGAGAGGACTATAAAAGATTTATTGAAGGAAAGACTATGAAAAGGAGGACCAGACAAGCTTCTTGAAATCCCACCCAGCTCTGACATTTGAACACACTCCTCTGCAGTGCTGTGGGCCACGTGCTGGCAGCTGATACCGCAGCACAGGTGTAATTACACACGTGCTTCCCACAATACCTATTTCAGACAGGTGATTAGCTCAAACCTTTAAGCCTTGTTTCTCCATCTATTCCCTTCATCAGTGTATAAGGGAAAAAAAGTAGGTGATTCACTTATACCTGTCTATATTGCAGGGATAAATTACATTGTTTCACTACCCAATGCTGCACCAAATGTAGGAGAACACAGAAGAGAAAACAGGGAAACAAGACATACACCAGTCTGCAGGCATCACAACCATTGAAAGGACACTTGTAGTCTCTTAGGTGAAGACATACACGTACACAAACACAGCCATTTACTGTAGTTGACAGGTTTTATCTTGTAAAACTGTATATACTGTAAGTACTGTATACTTCTGGACTAGGCCTCATATTTTTCATCATTCAGCTTGCAGTAAATGATTGTGAAACCCTTCCTTACATGTTTGTGAGCTTTATACGCTTCCACACTTCTTGTTTTCACAATGCAAAAGGGAGAAAGAAGAATTAAAAGTGTTCTGGAAACAATAAATCTATACAAATAATAAAAAGGCATCCTATAGCCTCATGTTTACCACTCAGTTACATTTCCACTGATACTTAAGCACGCAAATCAAACTTTGGCCAACAAAACACACGTTACAGCAAACACAAATAGCTGTCACAGATTGTTCACCTACGTGTCTGGTGTTAAAAACAGACACAATTCAGAACAAGACAAGATGGACCTAGAAATCCCTGCTGCCTCTCAGCATTACATCCCCCAACACACAGCCCGTAGCAGCCCACTACCCACATAAAGTGATGCAGGCAGCAGGATTGAGTACGTACGGAATCCTCATCACTTTGAAACCAGGTTCACACATTTTGCACAAAGCCACCCAAACACACACTTCGATGCTGTTTTACAGTTGGTAAGAACACACACTGAATTTTGACATGGTCCAAGTTACCTGGTACAGCATCAAGGGTCACAGTAAAAGAAGAAGGCCCCCAGCACAACAGCATACTATAACAGGTACACTGATGGCCACAATACTGGGAGTGAAAACAGTTCCAGTGAGTAAATGCCAGGTGTCATGATCTAGACCCTGGCCAAATGCCAGACACCCCATTACATCAGCTTACTCCACTCCCCTGCCACAGCTGGGCAGAGGAGAGGAAAAAAAGGGTTAACACACAAAAGAGTTCATGAGTTGAGATAAGGAACCAGGAGAAAAGTACTTCAAGGCCAAACAGGCTGCTATTAAAGTTACACAGTGTCTTATTACTAACATGACTCAGAGGAGGATAATGAGATGTAAAATAAAGCCCTTAAAGACGCCATTTCTCCGCTCACCCCCCTCCCTCCTTCCCACCAGCAGCACAAGCGGACAGGGTTTGGGGGTTTAGGTCATTTCATCACCAAGATCTTCTTCCACTGCTCAGAGAGGAGTCCTTTCCTCTGCATAGCCTGGGGTTCCTCCCACGGGAGACAGCTCTCTGCAAACTCCTCCAGCGTGGGTCCATCTCACGAGCAGCACCCTGAACCTGCTGCAACATGAGCCTCCTGCCATGGGCAGACAGTCCTCCCAAACTGCCATGGTGTGGGTCCCTCGTCCACAGGGTGCAGACCTCCAAAGCCAGGCTGTTACAACTTGGGAGCAAGGCCTTTCTCTCCACTGGGACTCCCACTGGATCACAGCTTCCTCCAGGCGTCCACCTGCTCCGGCATGGGCACCTCCCCAAGGGCTGCGAGTGGATCTCTGCACCCCCCGTGGACCCCATGGGCTGCAGGGGACAACCTGCTTCCCCACGGTCCTCACCACAGCCTGCAGAGGATCGTTGGCTCTGGCACCTGGAGCACCTCCTCCCCCTCCTTCTCCACTGACCTTGGTGTCTCCCTGTTGTTTTCCCTCACATATTCTCACCTCCTCCTTCTTCTCTGGATAAGAAGAACTATGTGCACCCATTGTTTTGATTTCTTCTTAAATAAGTCATCACAGAGGCGTAACCAACCTCTCTCATTGGCCCAGGCTTGGCCAGCAGCATGTCCATCTTCTGAGCCATCAGGGATTGGCTCTGCTGGACATGGTGAAAGCTTCCAGCAGCTTTCCCCATCTTTGTGACCCTCCCACTACCAAAAACTGGGTCAGGCAAAACCAACACACTAGACCTGCTCAGGATTGCCTCATCATACACCTCATCCATGCTGACAACCTGCAGCTAAACAGCATGATAAACTGCAGCACATACATTCACAACCATTAGGATGTCAGCTCACTTCTAACAGCACACTAGTCTGCCATGGCTGGTGTCCAGTTTCTGCACAATGAAAGAAACTCACCAGTTTCTGGTGAGTTGCTTCTGCACTGGAACACACACTTTTTTATATGATGGCATCACAGGCCATCATAAAAAGAAAGAACCTCTGGCTAGTCTAGAAAAAGATTTTTTTTAATTCAAAGTCAAGTTCAGGAGTGATTTAATTACCCCATATTACAAGATTTAGTCACTACACCATGCTTAACTAGTTTTTCTGCACTACAAGCATCAATCCAATGGATGTATGGCAGAAATTCGTGCATCTGGTTTGTTCGCTTCCTCCATGAATTACTGTTTGAAGTTCAACTATGCCTTGCTCTCTACAACTACCTAAAAGGAGGTTGTAATGAGGTGGGGATCAGTCTCTTCTTCCAAGTAACAGGTGATAGGACAAGAAGAAATAGCCTCAAGTTGTGCCAGGCAAGGCTTAGATTAGATATTAGGAAATTTTTTTTCACTGAAAGATTTTTGAAGTATTGAAACAGGCTGTGCAGAGAAGTGGTGGAGTCACCATCCCTGGAGGTGTTAACTAGACATGCAAATGTGGCACTTAGGACAGGGTTTACTAGTGGGCTTGGCAGTGCTGCATTAATGCTTAGACTCAATGAGGTCTCAGAGGTCTTTTCCAACCTAAATGATTCTATGATTCAATACACTTCCCATGGACTATGTGCTTCTCCCACATCATTACATTATGGTTAGGAGGACCTTCCCCAAACAATCTGCAGCCTATAAAAGCTGTAAATGCATTAGCCAAAAAAACTGTCCATATATCCACAAACAAAAGAGATCCCACAGAATATCACAGTCAATTTCTAACATGACACCAACCTTCTGAGTGCTAGGGAATGTATTTCGATGTATCTTAACTTTCAACACAGGTAATAAAAATTGCAATACAGACTTGATAATCAGGCTGTTGCAAGAGAAAAAAAAAAAAAAAATAGGAAAATAAAGTAACAAGGACCAGGTGGGCAGCATGCCTGCCATAATACAAAGACCGTATGCTAGAAAGCACAAACAGTCACTAGCATAGCCACAAGGAAAAGAATGTAAAATAAAATCAAACCTTTTTTTTTCTAAAAAAATAGACAAAAATACAAAGATTTTATAATCAAGAACAATCTTTATGAAGTAGCAATATATTCCGAAAAAAATTTGCCATTTTAAAGTACTGTGCAATGTATAACTATATATAATCAAACAGCACATAATCATTTTCCAGAGAAAGAAATCAGTCAGTACTGACAAATCAGTATTATGCCACACCTCCTAAAATTTTTGAATAAAGATTGCTCGTGTTTGTGAAGCTTGATCAATTTGTAATCCCAAGGTAAGAGTAAAGAAGAAAAGAAAACATTTAGCAGAAACACTAACACAACTCTGAAAACAGGACCTGCTGGGAAACTAGCAAAATGAAAACTGGACTTACAATTAGACTCTTTATTTCTTATGTTTTTAAAGAGAGGATGAGCTTAAATGAATCAGTATACCAAGGAATGAAACCAACTGGAGCAAATTATATTAGTCTTTGAGTAAAAATACCACACACAATAACTACCTGCAGTAATCTCAAAAACAAAAAGACAAACATAAAAGAAAAGAAAAAGAAAAAAAAATTAAAAACTTCAATGGAAAGTTTGCCCTGGATTTTTCTTTTTTGGATGGCGGGGAGGGCAAGGGGGTGGGGGGAAGACAATATTGTGCTTTTAAAATTTACTCAGATATACTTCCGTATCATTTCGTTTACCATTAAACATCAAATGCACCATTTAAATATGTTTTATTTGACTATCAATTTTAAAAGTTCAAAGTAATATCACAACATTTATGCCAAATTCTTTCCCAACTGGCCATTTAATGTTAAAAGTCACTTTCAGAAGTTTGCTTTAGTTTCCATGGCTGGCTTTTAGTTAAATACACTACTTAATTTCTAGCTTTTCCAGAACATAAACTATTTTAAAAGAAACAAGGAACTCCACTATGCAGCTTTTAGACTAATATTTTCCTGGATAGAACCATCTCTGAGGAACTCAGAAGGTATAATTACTAGAGGATGTTTCCAAATTAATATCCTATTTAGAAAGAAAGAACATTTTCTATCTTGTAAAAAAGCTGAGTACCAGCATATTATCAAACTGAACTGCCAGCTGTTATTGGCAAACAAAGTAGCTTTGCAAGAAACCTAATCTTTTTTTCCTCAGTTTCCCTATTTTAGAAAACATGTGTCTCACTTACAGGTTCTGAGGAACATTTACACATTTTAAAAATTCACAGATTTAAAACTTTCTTTTAAAAGTTTCATTCCATCTCTTAAAATTATGTTTGATTCTGTTTCCAACTCCACTAAAATTTTTGTATTCTTCTGCGCATTAAACATCATTTCTGTAATAATTGTTGTAAGTACCTTTGTCACTTCCATAGTAATAGAAGACCGTCTTGCTGATGGCACACCAACGCTTCTGCCATTCAAAGCCAAGAAAACTGTGGTCTGAAATTAATACAATTTGTGTTATATCAGTTTATGCCATTATTGAACGAAAATGTGCTCCTTCTTTTCAAGGGTGAGTGAGGTAAGAGGGAGGAGGAACCTAGAAAGACACTAAGGAAAGGAAACTAAGAAAATGCATGGCACTGAGAAGGAAATTAGAAATAAAAATTGGTGGCAAGAAAACAAATAGGAATTTGAATTCATATAAAGAGGGAAGTCATGTGTAACATTAAATATAAGGAAATAATGAACAACTTCCTAAATATTTCCTAGAGTTATCGCAGCATTAAGTGGGTATTAAAGTGACAATATAAGATTTATTGAATCAAGGTAAATATTGACTGAACCAAAGCTGAGATCAATATTTGCCCTCTTGAAGGAAAATAAATCTTGATGCTCACTGAAACATGAAGTCAACATATGGTACTTGTACATACGTTCCTAATGTTTTCTTCAAAAATATCTGAAAGTCTCTGAATTATGGCTGACTGGACTTTAACAGCATGATTTTGTTAGTCAATAAAGAAATAAGATTATCTTTCAATACTATAGAAGAAATAATGTACTACACTTCTTTTGCATAATAATGCTTCAACATTTCAGCTTCTACTAATTTTATTTATCACTCCTGTAAAAAGCTGTTCATGTGTATAACATCAAATACAGACACATAGACTTCCCAGACATGAAATATGCACTAGCTTTCACAAAGATAGCTAAACTCACCTTTTCTACGTTTTTCCAGGTATCCAGCCTTCAGAACAAACTGAAGATCCTGAGCTGCAACAGGAGGAAACTGATTCCCTGAAAGAAAAATTAATTCTGTAAAGCACTGCTTTTCAAGAAAACTGCTATAGGAGCATTAATAAAATTATGGATTTTACACAGTTAATATGCAGGAGCTACTGAAAAAAAATAATTCTGGTAACTATTATGCCAGATTATTTTAAGTACACGAAACATCTATCTATCAATGTCAGAGCTGTTGCTGTTGTCCTCACCACTTAAGAAAAACAGGCCTTGCAAGTCTCAGAAGGAAAAATATGTAGCTAAACAAAATACAGCAATTGTTTCGAAAATGGCCTGTAAAGCAAGTTGGATAATGAAAGCACTAAGTTTTCAAATGTGCAAATAAAATCAAGAATCACAATTCAACACAATTAAATCAGAAATGGGGTTTTCAATACCAACTTCATATAAAAATATCTTGAAACAACATACAAGGTGAGGACCCTCTATTACACATGTACAAAAAAAGAAACCAGATAAACAGACAATGAAAGGTGATGCCTGCTGCTGACAGATATTGCCTAATTTGCAATATGATACAAAACTACTGCCTGTAGGACGTGTAAGGTGATACTGGATAAACCAAAGACATTGCAAGAGGTCTACAAAACTGTTGACCTACAGACAGTAATTTTAGACACATATGTCTGCATCTGCAAAATGGTGAGTTTACTTCACTGTATTCTTTCTTTTTCTCAACTGCTAATTCATAGCAAGAAGCATAAGACTGACCAGTTGACCCCGCCTCATGTTAAAATAGAACTTTAAATGCTAAACATTTTGTCTTCCATCTTACATCCTTTCCCTCCTAAAACAACAGAATCACGTTTTAAACTGAACTCCTAGTATTAAGAACAGGAATAAGTTAGATGTGTCTAATATTTATTATAGATATAAATAACATACTGCTTACCCCAAGCAAAAAAAGCAGAACAAAAGGGACTCCTGGGCTGCTGGGTTTTTTAAGCTCATGTAAGCAGCACAGTGAAGTTCCTACTACTTACTATCATCAAATATTCATAAGAGTCGCTGTAGGTAGGTGGCAAGTTTACAAGGCAGCAATTATTCATCAGAATATATGTAATCTCATTACATTCTATCAATACAAACACACAGAAAAGGGCTGATATTATCAGACGAATTCTGTGCTAAAAATATCACTTTAAATTATGTAGTTTGGGTGAAAGATCAATGGTCTGTCCTTCAACCAAGCACTGTCTCTGGAAGGTGATGTCAATTTCCTAGTTTTTTAGATTGTTCCTTAAAATAGATTTTTTTTTTAAATTCAGTGTTCACAAATTAGTGACTTTATGGTAGTCTTATTTAAATACAGTTCTGACAAGAAAAAGACAAGAAAGAGATAGGAACATGCAGAGAATGCTATTTTTTTTAAGCATGAATATACTCAAAATGAGAAGACATTCCTAAAATAATACAACCAGCTCTTTAGACAGCAAAATATTTTGTTGGATACACTAAGACAGTGGATAGAATTTTATTTACCTTGCTATTTCCACTTTATTTTTTTATTAGTATTACTTTTTAAGGATTAGGAGTACACTAATTTCTATTTTAGCTTCTATGGAATTTTGACTATTGTGTTAAAAATACAAGAGCACAATCAACATGCATTTTAAAGTGATGCAGCTGTCCTCCCTTTGCTTGGTAATATGTAATCATTGTCCAACATTAAATGGGAATTTAACACAAAGACACTTGCTGGCTGGTATGTGATCAGTTTAACAGTTACTTACAAAGATGATGTAATGATGGTATTATGAGGGGGGAGATGATGAGTTTTACAAATTTGCATCATGTGCTGCTTTATATTGGTCATTGGGAGGCATCAGCGTGCAACACTTACAGCTCTACCTCATCGAATAGGGCTCATCTTAGAAGAGTGCAACCCCCCAGATGAGGAAGACATAAAACCTAAGTAAACAAACAAACAAAAGCAGCTCATTCTTAAATTTTACAATTTAAGAATTTCAACTGCCATTTAGATCTAACTTTACCCACGTTTGTATCAGTTTGGGTTTTGATGAGGAAGTCTGGCCAGTGATCATTTAGTGAACAGCCAAATCAAATGGGACAACACAGTCCCAGAGAAGCACATACTTTGGGGACTCCTTAATGTTGTTATTTTGTCATCTGAACTGACTACTTCATAGAGGCAAAATTCCACTCTCAATTTTGCTACCTCTGCTAAGACAAGTCAGGATAAATCTGGTGATGGTATTTTCTGATACTTCATTTATTTTGCACATGGCACTGAAAGAAGTCCTCCTCCTACCCTTAACCTGTAGAGAAGCCAGTTTTCTTTTTTTATTCCTCAAAGCAACTGAGGCAGTGACTCAAAAAAACAAACTGCAGCTGGTCAGCCCCACTGCCATTCACAATCTGTAAGTAGCTGAAGCAGAAAAAGATCATATGCATGTTATTATCCTTCTGTCAGAGAAGCCTAGGAACCAGAAAATATGATGGGACTTTAGTCGAAGGGCAGGAGAAACAGACCCAATTGTAATATCCCAAGACACATACAGCTGTACAAGAAAGAAAAAGCATAAATCTGGTTAAATTCCTTCTTTCATTGCCCTGTACCTTCAGAAGGAAGGGGAGGGAGAATAAGTAGTATGAAAAGCATAAAGGAAAGAGAAAGAACCACCTCCTCCCAGATTCTCAGGAACCACAGGTGTTGTGCATATGTCGCAGGAAGGAGGCACAAACATGGATATACCCTTGTCCCAGTACTACAACAAAAACAACATGGGCAAGAAAGAGGAGAGAGTGACATCTTCCTTACAGTTACTGCCAAGATTCTGCATGGAAGACTTCTAAGTTTATTATCTGTCTATCTTTCTTCCGGTTTTTTCATTCCTTTACTGTCTTGTCCACATCTCAAACAGGATTTAGAGTGAACTGCAACCGCTAGATGTGGGAACTCCCAGAAGAAAGTGTGGAATTTACGTACTAAGTTGGTTTTTGCAGTTGTTTTCAATCAGGATATTTCTTCCCCATTCATTTTAAATATATCAGGCTTGACACAAATCTCATCAAAAAGTATCACTAAAGCAGTGTTTTGTTATAGTAAAGCAGCATTTGTTTACATTACACCAGCAGCTGAGATCAGAGGATCATTGACTGCAGCATAAGACTTTGAGTAAGACAGTTCCTTCTATAAAGAATCTAAGACAGAAGAATACTGCCAAGAAAGAAAGCATTACTATTTAGTTTAAATAAAGAACCATAACGCAAATTAAGCAACATGCTTCAAATCACATACTCTAACTTTAGAGTTCAGAATTTCCCATGTTATACTCCCATGCATGCCCCAGGATGTCTTCATTACAAGGAGAATTTTCCCCTTCCCTCATGGATGCAGGTGAAATGGCCTGAATTCCAGTTATCTGCAATTTCACTGGAGATTGTCCACTGTAAGAAATTCTGTGTAGAGATGGAAGAAGCTTGCATCCTGGGGATGCAGATAGCACCTACTGGTACTATCTTTCTTGGGTGTCTCAATGTCTGTTGATGAGAAACTTATGGTCAAAGTGACTACAAGATCAGAGCAAAACTTCACTCCCAAAACAAGACCAGCACAGATCACCATGCCTTTTTTACCTGCTTCCTACCCCTGTATGGTCTGTTTCCAGATACGATGAAAGGATTTAGAAATAAAGATGTTCAAAAGACAGCAATCTTCCCTGGTTTCTCCTTCGGTACCCTGTGGTTTTTAAAGCCAATTTTACACACCAAAGAGAAAAATGGCATTGTGAATAAGAAATGCTCTGTGGCTTGCAGCTGTGTGGGTTTATACATAGAGAAAGGCACAATGATCACTTTTGTTTACTCTTCCAGACCTAATTTCTGCTGTGTTGTTGTCCTGACAGTGGTGGGCAAGCACAGAGTTGAGGATATAAAAAGGTCTCCTTTACATTCCTGAGTTTCTACCTTACAATGAATGTCTTGAACCTTTTTCTTTTGATGTGAAGACCAGTTCAATACTATCCAATATTTAGGGAGATGATTATCTTGCATACCCAATATGTGGTATAAAATAAGGGAGTTCCATCTGCTTAATGTTACAGGTTTTCCTTCATTCTTGACCACCCACTCACAAAAGAATCCCATAATAATTTCCCTTCCTATTCTGGTGGGACTCACTCCAATGTACTACAAAATCAAATCTGCCAGTTATGCTCCACATGCATATTTCCAGATTGATGTGTACAAAAGCCATCAAAGACCAGATCAAAATATTTATAAGGCCTAAACCTTCATCGTAGAGAAAAGTAAATTATATGTATAATGCACTGGGCTCTTCCTCTTGGTTCTAGGCACTCTCGTGCCAAGTGAGCAGCTGGCAGTTATTATAGTACGATTGCTGCCAGGCTAAAAATTCCTCCAGTGAAAAGAAAGTGAAATGCTCTCACTCAAGCATAAAGCCAGCTTTTCTACCAGTCATGCTTTGACTTCAGAAAAACATTAATGTTATTAACATAGGTGTATTAATGTACAGGTTCCACTGCACAAATCCCACAAACACAGAATATCTTGTGATTCAGAAAGATCTCAAGACTACAGCTTATAGCATGACTACAATTTTTGCAGCTTGGTAAACAAACAGGCAAAAGCCTGAATGATGTAATTTTTCACCTTACTGAAACAGTGTATTTGGTCCATTACATAAAAACAAGCTTTATCAGTGTCACTTCACAGCATGGAATTCAATCATTGTGCCTGGAATTTTGATTTTTGGAGGACCTAAAGATGTAAAAATTTCATCCTGTATACAAAATAAATAAAACAAAACCAGGATGTATTATTCTGCACTGTTTACCAATAGGACTTTTTTTACTTCTGTAATGTGGGCTAAGGGATACATAAAGCAAGAAATAATCAGAGGTCAATGCATTCTAAAGAGGTGCTTAGCGTGCTTATGGGAAGTTAAATAGGCGAAGTGGAGATAAGCATAATTCAGTAACAGCTAAGGGGTTGATTACAGCTTGTTTTCCTAGTAGAGAACCAGAGGTTTAACCATTATAATGGTAAAGTTGTCTTGCTCAAATAAGAATAGTTCACTGTTCTTCATTCCTTGTAAAAGAAAACTGACAGGAAAAAAGACATTAGTTTGATTATACGGAGGAAGCAGTGACTGCTATTTCTTTATCTTCTAACTAAAAAAAAAACATACTATCATAATTAATAATATAATTATTGAAAATTATTTGTCCAGATAACTTTTGATTGCACTGAAGACACTTAGTGTCACCTGAGAACCTACTGAGGGTGCACTCGATCCCCTCATCCAAATAATTGATAAAGATATTCAACAGAACCAGTACCAGCATCGACACAACTGGATGTAACTCCATTCACTACCACTATCTGACCCCAGCCAGCCAGTTTTTTACCCAGTGAAGAGTCCACTGGTACAAGCCATGGGCTGCCAGCTGCTCCAGAGTGTGCAGGAGACAGTATCAAAGGCTTTACTGAAGTCTAAGGAGAAAACATCCACAGCCTTTCCCTCATTTCCTAGATGGGCACCTGGCCGTAAAAGGAGATCTGGTTGGTCAAGCAGGCCCTGCCTTTCCCAGAGCCCTGCTGGCTGGGCCTGATCCCCTGGTTGTCCTGTATGTGCTGCATGACAGCACTCAAGATGATCTGTTCTGTAACTTTCCTCGGCACTGAGGGCAGGCTGACAGGCCTGTAGTGCGCTGGATCTTCCTTCCAGCCCTTCCTGTGAATGTGTGTCACATTGGCCAATCTTCAGTCACCTGGGACCTCCCCAGTGAGCAAGGACTGATGAAAAATGATGGAGTGACTTGGCGAGCTCTTCTACCAGCTCCCTCAGTACCCTTGGATGAATTCATCTGGTCTCACAGACTTGTAAATGTCTAAGTGGCACAGCAGATCACTAACTACTCCCTCCTAGATTTCAGGGGTCTCTTCTGCTCCCTGTCCCAATTTATCAGCTCAGAGGGCTGGTTGCCCTGAGGATATTTGGTCTTTCTGTTGAAGACTGAGGCAAAGAAGGCATAAGGTTCCTCAGCTTTTTCCTCATCCTTGATAACAATGTTCCCTCTCTGAACCTAATAAAGGATGGAGATTCTCCTTGGCCCTCTTTCTGTTGTTAACAGATGTATAAAAACATTTGGTATTATCTTTCACAGTGGTGGACAAATTAAGTTTTTGCCTTTCTATTTTTCTCTCTGCATGACCTAACAACATACTTGTACTCTTCCTTAGTTGCCTGCCTCTTCTTTCAAAGGTCATAAACTCCTTTTTTCCCAGAGTTCCAGCAAAAGGTCCCTGTTCAGACAGGCTGGTCTTCTTCCCCACCAGCTCATCTTTTGGCACATGGGGACAGCCTGCTCTTGCAGAAAAAGCAGAAAGTAGGTGGTTTTGTACTCAAGCACAGGGCTTTTATGCTATCTCTCAGGCTGCAATTCAAAATTGGCAGAGATATTCTGAAAATATTTGTGTTAAAGTTGAGCAAAGAAAGGCTAATGTTTCCAGCAACACAAAAAAGTAATTTTGTCTTCTTTTGCTCCCTCCTACCCCCCTTCTCACACACTTCTTCCAAAATTCTTCCTATCTCTCAATTTCATTTTGATCTGGAAATACAGCATTTACCCATTTTTAATAGCTACTACAGAAGGATTCAATTATCTTTGAATCTGCACATAGCAATACACTGGAGTCACATCTGTTGCACAAGCACTGTGAATCTAGGCAAAAGAGGAGGCGGTTTATCTTCATATGCATATCTTCTCCCTACATTTACTTTTTTATTGAAGAGAAGATTAATGTATACTGAATTTGGGAAAAAAAAAAAACATTTCTAAGATTATTCTGATTAAAGAAAAGTTATCAGTAAGGAAGATCACGTAGAATGTCATTAGCTTCATTCACTGTCTTGAACACTTTCACAAAGACTACTTCAGCGTTTTGCAACTGTAGAAGCCAGGTAGCTCTGAATTAGTTTAATATGCAAGAATCAAAAGATAAATGTTAAAGAAAACACATCTCATTCCTGGAATAAATGTAATGAAAATGTTTAGCTTTTGAAACACTGGTTCACAAAAAGCCAGCATTTTGATCTTCAAAGTGCTTGTTCCAAAGGCTGTCCAGTCTATGAAGTTCTGCTCTGGAGCGATCCCTATCATTACCCATTGTGGTCTCTAATAGTTTACAATAATTTTCACAGAATAACTTGCCTTCATATATTCCTCTTAGAAAAGCCAGCAGTGTATTTTAATAAAGGATACTTAAAGCACTGTCATCTGTTTCTAGTTATAATTCTTTCTAATTTGGGATATGAAGTTTGGGTTACAAACACTAATACCACACCCTCAGAGGCTTAAATACTGAGTATTTCTTCTGGACTCATCCCTTAGAAGGACAGTGGTATAAGCCTTTCTCCTCCCTTCCTTCCTGTAAGCAGTGGAGAAGGCAGTGGGCCAAGCAGCCTAAAAACAACTGCATGGATTCTTTACAGAAACTACATCTAGTCCTTTGAAGAAGTTAGCATGTTTGAGATCTCTTTTAGTCATTTCTATTTAGACCCTAAACTGTGTATTTAGTTATTTTAAATTTTAAAAATCTTACATTTATGGCTTTTCAATCCTCATCTGTTTTCTGAACAAAGTTTCTTTAGTAGTTGTAGCATTTCATTTGACAAAGAAACTTTCTTTTTTCTTTTAACGAATTACAGGAATCAGCCAGTTAGACTACATTCACCAGGATCCACAGTCGAATGGAATTATTGTGGATCACATACTCCTCATCCAAACTTAACTCTGAATTTATAAACTAATATTGTTCTGGATTAATGCATTCTTTTGATAGTTTTCAAATTGGTTCTAAAATACCCACTGTTACATTTTGCATAGCATCTTAATGTACAAGAGTTTGTGGCTTTCACCCCTTGATCCAGATTTAACTTTCACACTGGTGTTTATTAAAATTTCACACATTACACCCATGGCACATGGGGAGGAAAATTTTTATTTAAAAAGTGATGTTTCCTGCTGTGAGCAGGCATTATTCCACAGGGTTAGAAAAGGGGCCACTGAACACTTCACCAAAGCAGCCTCCCCAGTTTTGCTGTTTCTCAAAGATTCTGAGGCAAGAAGAAAGAGATATACAGCAATAAAGAAAAGTTCTCTTGTACAAGGTCTCCCACTCACACCACCATAATGCAAGGCATACAAAAATGTTGTAAGGCATGCAAAAGTTTTGTTTAAAGAATCACTAAGGTTTGCTCAATCATTTCA
Organism: Entomyzon cyanotis; assembly: GCA_024500445.1. Classification (NCBI taxonomy): domain Eukaryota; kingdom Metazoa; phylum Chordata; class Aves; order Passeriformes; family Meliphagidae; genus Entomyzon; species Entomyzon cyanotis. The sequence goes on along the minus strand of JAKEPQ010001006.1, from coordinate 8,865,195 downwards.
GCACAAGGCAAGTTTCAGTCATCCAGAGGCCCACATTACAGCTACCAGAAAACTGCATCAGTCGTAGAGTTTGGCAATACAAATTCTGCCAGTGTAACAGCTTCAAACTTTGTTATGAGAAATAAAGTAGGCAGGAATACACAGAGATAAAAACAATGCCCCTGCTTTGCAGATAGAACCAAGTCAAACCAGACCATCATGGATCAATTAGAGGCACTGGGAATTCTCACGAAATTATGCAGACAAGCTGAAATTTCCCAGTGTTGTCTCACAGACGAGCACACACATCCAATTTTGATTAGAAACCCTAAGTAAAGACTCAGAATATCTACATGATAGCTTGAACCACAGAAGGTGCTGTTAGCTAATCAGAGAAAATTAAAAGGCCAGGAATAAAGAGCCTACAGCTGGAGTATGACCAGCATGATGTCAAATTGCATATGGATAGCATCTTTAACAATATCATGATTCCTGTATTCCCAGATGGCTAACAGGAAGAAAGTCCTATAGGTTTATCTAACAGCAAGTTAAAAGCTATCATTTAATACCTCCAGGTGAAAAATACAATTTTCAGCTTAACATCTAAAACACCTGGAAGAAGTAATACTACAATTGTGGTCTGCAATTTATTACTAGTTTTAAATAGCCACCTGGTACACATAAGAATCCCTTGGAAATACCCATATATCACAGTACCTTAAGAAAAACTTGAGGTAATTAGAACTAGAAGTTCCCTATTATTTTTCTTATTTTGCCATCATGTTTTTAATTAGTACTTTTGAAAGGTCTAAAATTCCATCTTCAGGCAACTAGCCCTTTTATTTCAGTAAATAAGCCTACACTGAGACCAAGAAATGACAACTGTTTAAGTGAACATAAGAATGATTTCATATGTTTTAGCAGAAAAACTGCCAAATGTCATTTATTGCAAAGAGAAACAATGGACTTTCAAATTATATTTCAAAATTAGTAGTACATGTTCTTTTACTTTCAATGTCCTAGTCATCCAAGTATTTATTACTCAACAATATTTTGACAGCTCTTATGCAGCCCACTACAGAGTGAACTCTGTGAACTCTTACCCAAATTTTGCCAATACCATGCAAGCTAGATTTTCCACAAATGACACATTCATTAAACAAAAAGCATATAAATTTTCTTCCTCTTAACTTTATAATTTCCCAAATTTTTTGCCCTGCCTCTTCTCTTAAGTAAGTTGTAGTGTGTATACATCCTTTTCTAAATTGTTCTTAGAAGCTAGTTTAAGCCCCCTTTAAAAAGTCTTAAGGGAAAAAAAAAAAAAGGAAAGAAAAAGAAGAAGGAAAAAAACCAAAGCAGTACAGTTTGAGAAGTGCCAAATTCAGCTAAAGAGAAAAATCTTTCAGTGGGAATTTCAGTCTGTGAGAGGGATATTTTAGCAGGGGAACCTTTTAACTCGTACTCTGATCAGAAGCATAACACACCATAAATACAATAAGCAATACCCAAGAAATCCTGGGAAACAAGGAAATTCTCACACTACCATGAAAAACCAACAAAAACCTCAATGTAAATGGCATGAAGTTTTATATATGGAAGTCACTTATGCCAACTGGCAGCTCTCTTGGGTTAGCTGTGTAGTCTGCAAAGTTCCAACTGTTCTGACTCTTGGCCAAAGGCTTGGCCTGCTAAGCTTCTGAAAGAAAACACACATACACACTTTGTGCATTTTAAATGCTCCAACAGCTCATATCCTTGATCAGAAAAAGTTTTAACATTACTGGTTGGAGCTGAAAAATCTTTCATCTGTATGAAGGAAAAGATTCAAATTCCTACAGTCAGCTAAAAACACATCTTTAAAACTGGCAGTTGCAGATTTCAATGAAGAGGTCCTAAGCCAGTTTTCATTTTCCACATTTTATGTATTCCTGCAAACACAAAATGGTTTGAATGTTTTGCCTCATTGCCTCATTTTTGATAGATTTCTTCTACTACTGATAATTTAAGTAAAAAGCTATGCTCAGTGATCAGTGAACTATCACACTCAAAGCTTCTTTGCATTTGAAAGCTAATTTGGTCTAAGATGGAGGTATGACTTTACACTTTACACATGCAGTCTGCATGTAAAGGCAAGCCTTTTTAAAATAATAATAACAGAAGAAGAAAGTCTCTTACAAGCCTTTCAAGTTTTCCTGACTGCAGCATACAAAATACAGATCAAATATAAATCAGTATGTAGAAGTAGGAAGTTCTGGTAGAATTACAGTCTCCTGCAATGATAACATTGCACTTAGAAAAATCAATCTACAGAGCAAGACCATGAGAAAAATTAAAGGGAAGAAAATCAAAAGTGACTTATACAGTTCCTTTATTTCCAAGTACTCTGAAAGAGGTAATAAAGAGGTAATAAAAATCCAAAGGTTTTACGGTTCAAAAAACACATCACTGTTTTCAAACCTCCTCACAAGGAGGTTGCTACCACAAAGACAAAATATTCTGTTTTGCTGTAATTGCATGGGACCTAACTGAAAAGAACTGAAAAGAACAAGGGAAACACTGTAAGAAGCCAGCAGGGCACACTGCAGGAAGCCAGCAGAACATTCCTGAAAGCTTTCCAGATGTAAATTTCAGTTGCCATTCACCTTGGAGTATACTGAGAATGACAGGAAGAACCACCTTTCAATATCAACCTCCAAGTTTTCTGAATGACTGCACTAATATTTTCCAGTCCATTTGAAGGCTCCAGAAAAAAATCACACACTAGAAGACAGAAGCAACAAGAGCTATGGCAGAAATTGTTTTTCTCTAAACAAGAGAGTGATCTGACCAATTGTTCCAATTCTCCCATAAGTCCCGTGTTGTTACATCTGGTCAATCCAAACATCCATTTTAATTTTTCACGGATTTGTCTAAGTTCCAGAATGTTTCTCAGATGACCCTTTGCAGTTCTTACTGGTTTTAGTATCGAATAGAAATATCTGAAATAATATTTTTTATTTACAGTTAGCAACAATTATTTGGAAACCATCTATTGGATTGAAATCCAGAAATGAAAGGGGATCATTTATATGAGTTGCAAGATGTCGGCTCATCTTTTCCTATGGTGAACACATATGGGTTTCCATACCTTCAGCATCTGCCATGGGAAATCCCAAACCTTAAAGGATTGGAAGTTTATAAATCACAGATGCTATCATATTCTGCAACAAGGGTCACAATTTGGGAAAAGAGAGAATCAAGAGAAGAGCTGTGATTGAGTTTTGTGATATCTGTGTAAGAGGAAAAAGACGACACATCAAGAGAAATGGGCATTTTTTACAACTTAAGACTTTTACAGAGATGAAGTAGCTGAATAAATGTCAGTGGGATTTTTTCCAAACTCAATGAACTCTCCTATTTTGTCCCTTGATCCTCACAGCACACCTGAGTTTTCCTTAAGCCTATCTCTTGCACATAAATCTAATCAAGAATTAGAAAGACAAACCACCCAGTGAATGAAACCACTGTTGAAATTTGAACCAGTTATAACATTAATGGTGTATGAATTAACTGAACCTGATAACAGAGTAGCGTTGCTTGGTCTGGTGACAGTATTCAGTGATAGTATTACAGTCTGTGGACATCAGTGGGACAGGATTTGTAAGCAACATAATAACCTTTATCAGATAACTAGCAGCACTGGAAAAAAGCCAGACAAGCCTTTATACAGGCAAAAGAGCTCATTTATACAAGAATTCCTCAGTTATTTTCACTTTATAGCAGCTGGCTAACACACATCACTCCTCTACCAACCAACCGGGCATAATGAAACTCCTGAACATGCACAGTGTCACTCAAAAGTTGCCTTAAGAACAAAGAATTCAAACCTGCAAACATTTGTTTTAAACTAACATGTAATAGTGTCTTCTAATTTAAAAATTTGTTAATTCAGTTCTCTTTAAAAGAGCACAAAAATAATTGCATCAAAGCTATAAAGTGGTATTAGCAAATTTCAATGGAATAAATATTAAAGTTGACCTGTGAACACAAAAAAAAAAAGAAAATGGAACTTTTAATGGAAATGCTGACACAACTTTAACTATGACACTGTTAAGAGTGCTGTTCTAATAAATCTGTCAGTTTCTGTAATGCCTATGACAATCCCATTAATATGAATGATGTACACTTCACATAGCTTACTACATAGTAACTGCACAAGTTATATCATCTTCATTCCAAGTAACAAATCAGTAATCAATATTTGCAAAAGCAGACTAATCCTTTGCAAAATCAGTGGTTTAGTGATTGAAGAGTTTGCTCAATTTACACAGTTAATCCCTCTTCATCTGCTTGAGCCCTCTATTTATTCCAACCACTTACAGTGGTAGCTATAGCAGATTAATACATCCCCCTGTGCTAAACATGTCTTGACAATTGACCCAGCATATCGCTGTCAGGATAATCTTTACAAACACTGAGCTTTTCTTACCAAGCCTGAAGGCAACATTTAGAAATCAGAAGTTTACAGATACTCTCAGAAAGATCCCCTCACACATATTACCATTTCTCCATTTAATTATTCCTTTGAGACAGCATCTACTGCCATATTTTATGGCCCCAAAAAGTACCCTCCTGACCTTTACTTTTATTACTAAGATTAAAATTACTGTAATTATGATGTCACAGAAGGATTTTTTTAATCAAGACGTTTCTATAGAAATGGAAAATAATATGTTGTTGCATATTGTTCAGTGGAAAAATGAGATGGCTATTTGTGTAAATACAAGTAAATTAGCATCTTCTACGGAAAAAAATAAACTGAAGCAGTAACACTAAATTAAGATTACACAAAAAGCAAAAAGGTCGCCATGAAGCCCATAGTGAGAAAACAAAAAACAGTAAACTTTAATTAAACAGAGAGAAGAGTATTTAGTTACACCTACATATATCTCTGTAGGTCTGAACTGAAGTTTACAACAAAGACTTGCATAGTCCTTCAAGATTTTTCTCCATTTTGAGATTTCTACCCCTACAACAGGCAAATATTAATCAAAGCATATTTTTCTAAACAACCAAGAAGAATTAATGTGGACAGTAGTCCTAGTTACACAATAAATTCATACTAATCTAAGTTACATACTAAATTCATACTAAGTAGTCCTAGTTACATACTGAATTCATACTAATCGTGCTTAACTCACCATTGTATACAACAGCAGAAGATAGATTACGCAACTAAATTGACAAAGGAGTAAATCTGACAATATTTTGTAAGGTACAAATCTAAGAACTTGTGTTTAGGGACAAATAAAGTACAAACCATTAAAACGTTAATTTGCTTGATGAATCATCATGGTTCTAATGGGTTTCAGTAATTTATTTCAGAAAAGCATAATACTGAATCAACTGTACAAGGCATAAGAACTTTAATGTCCGCATAGAACTAAGTTGCAGTGTTAGAATGGCACAACTGTTTAATTCTTAAAATTTTCCTAACAGCAATTCTTGATCTATGGAAAGACAGCATAAAAAAGTTGCTAAGCAGACCAAGGTGGGGGGCTGATTGTTTAAATAAGAAAATAAGCATTAAGAGAAAAATCAGAGAGACTGATGCTCAGGAGAGAAACTGAAACATGCTGCTTTGGACAATACATTAATTACTAGGCTACAGAGCCTAAATTATCCACCTAACTCTAGAAATGTAACCTGGATTCAGAAATGAACTTAAACAAAACTGCCAGAGCACAAAACACTAACTTAGTCATCAGGTACAAACACAGCATTCATCACAAACTTGATGTGCTTGCCTATTTTAATTTGAAATATATCCACAGGGAAAAAAAAAAAGAAAAAGCTATAGTAGGAGCACCAACTTGAAGGCCATAAGCAGAGACCAACAGAATCTTCTTAAACAGAGGAACAACCAAAAAATCAGCATATTCCCTTTGTTTCACTGTTGAAACCTTGTCTTTAAAAAAAAAAAAAAAAAAAGTGAATGAAGACATAGTATAATATGGAACAACCTAAGGTTTATCACTTATTTGTTAAACACCGAAAGGTGAAGGTGTCACTGTTGAGCAATAACACTTGAAGGGTGAAAGATGGGAGCTGCAGCACAAAAAAAGTCAGCATATAGAAAGAAAAAATAAAAAAAGCCAGGAAGACACACCAACTACTGAGTATCTTTCTTCCACCATAAGAAGCAATTAATTTCCTAAAAATAAGAGAGAGAACTAACCACCTGAAGCTACCTATGATGACACAGACTCAGAGGCAAATACTGAATTTCACATCTGTGTCATTTGTGGTGTCCTCTTAAGGTCAAGTAGAAGAAGAGGAGATTTAGGAAGAGCTATTATCCTACAGCACAGTACACTGCAGTACATAAAACACTCTCTATGCAAGCTCTGCAAGAGTTTTAGTGAATCTGAAACTAAAACTTAGAACTGAAATAATTTTCTAGAACTAAAATTCTAGATCTTCCCTTGAGGCAAGTCATTAAAAAAGGATGAAATCTGAATCTTACTGGTTAAAAAAAGGGTTTTTTTAAAAAAAATATGCAGAGTATGATCTGGCTCAGGAATTTTAAACCTCTGACAAAACTCTCCCAGGGACTCCAGCAAAGCAATGTTATAACTCAAATGGAGCTTCAATATTTAATGGTATTATGGAAAGAGTGTCTAATCTTCTCTAATTTGTAATACCTCAAGGAATCAATGGAAAGAGCAATTAATGTGAACACGATGAGTACCCTAGACATTGCCTATACGATCAAACAAGAGGGTTTCACTTTACCTTACTGACAATCTTCCTAGCTGATTAGTTGAAAAAGCTCAACCGTACTTGGTCTTGACTGACCAGAGGATGGAGATTGAAACCACCACTCAGAAAGTCTTCCTGAAAGCATCCAGCAACATGGCTAAAACACAGAGTTTGTTTAGCCACTCATTACGACTTCTTAAAAAGATGTTCCACGGTACTTTAAACACTCAGCCTTCTGAGATCTAATCCAATGCCCTTCTCTACTCATGCATTCTTCTATAAACCTTTCAGTTTTAGCAACTAGCACCAGAGGCTGCAAATTTGGTCTCTAAATGATATGAGTACCAAAAAGAACAAACAAGTAAACAAATGCCAATGAGAATGTCTGCAGCTACACCAAAATCCTAAAATATATTAGACTTCTGTGAACTCTGTCCCACTGCCACTCAGCGAAATTCAGTCAGAAAAACTACTGGGGAGAAAGAGTAAGAGTTGGTGTCACCAGTGAAAGACAAAGCAAGGCCAGACTCCTGATGTGCAGCACCCCAAGGTGCCAAAAATGGCACACTGCTTTTGCCTCCAAATCCATGGTGAAGAGCTGAATTAACAGCAGGATACAGAATGAGCTCCAAGTCTCTGCAGGGCTCAGCCAAGCATCCATGGCTCATGCTTAAGGCCAGGCTGCAAAAATGGGAGAAGGAAACCAGCTGGAGAGATCAGACGGCAGGTGGCAGAGCAATGGCAAGACTGACAGGCCAGAATGCTGAAATCCTGAAGCAATTTCTGTAAAGGCAGCAAGGGTCATGAAATATTGCCTAAGGTGCCAGTTAACCCTTTAAGGCACATCAGTCCTGTGGACTCCTCCAGTACCCTATAGTTGCAATGTAGCCCATAACAGAATGAAGACTACAGGATTATAGGGTTATAATTGGTTGAAGAAGATCTTTTCAGCAGCTGACAGGCAATTAAGTCTTCAGTTTAGCTCTAAAATATTTATTCAGACTTTCAAACTGCATATAAAGGCATGTCTCTGAGCACATCACAACTCTTGTTACAACTACTAATGACCCCTTTTTAGGACTTTTAAGTAGCTTTCACACAAGTGATGTAGAAAATGCATGATTATGTCAGGTTTGTCATATGAATAAAGACATTATGGAAAAAAAAAATGTTTCAAGCAATATGCGTCTTCCCCAAGAATGCTGTAGCATGTTGTATTATTACCTGCATTTTGAAGAACACTTTGATAAATTTTATATATGTTAACTAGTTGATGTAATCCAATTCTCTTTTTTCAGTATGTCATTTCATCAAAGATGCAGAAATTATTTTAGACGTAAACATGCATATATGATGACTAATCACTACATGTTTCGCTACACAGGTCCCTATCATGCAGAAATAGGAGTGAAAAGATATCCTTCAAGGAAAATTTTGTGTTGAAAATGATCAGTTGATTAGGTACAGGGCAAAAGAAAAAATATACAGAGGTTGTCAACACTTCTGTCATGTACAGAAAGGAAAATTAAGAGTCATTTGTTATTCTCAATTGGAGAGGTCACTAGTGTTATCTTGCACATGATGATTTGATGCACACTATGTATGATTAATGCTTGTTTAAAGGACACTGCCAAGGTCTCTAGATCAGACTGTGACCTTCCATTTTTTTCAGATATCCATAAACAGAGTATTAATAATTCAGTAACTGCTTTCCTCCCTCTTTAAAATATTTTAATACCCTCTGCTACTACTAAAACAAGCCCAATAATAGAAGGTGATAAAATAGCAAGAAAGAAAATTCCAGCAAGGAAGCATTTGCTTCAGACTCACACTTGTTCTCTATTATTTTAAATGACTGGTGCAGTTGTAACTATCACTTTCTAAGACTTTCCATTCTAACTGCAAAGGTTTTCACCACCTCATGTACATGCATGCCTTCATGCTTTGGGATAAAATTGTATATGGTTCCTCAAAGTCACTTTAACTCTTCAAAATTTTAAAGGCAAAACCAAAGTGAATGTACTTGCTTTTTTTAAAAAAGCAAAGTTCTCAGAAGTCACTAAGATGTTGCATTTTTACACAATGTGTACAAATTCCATTCTTTAATTGTGTTCTTATGTGTCCAGCTAGTGCTTTAGTTCTCTCAAAATCCAAGTTTAGGCATTAGAAAACACACAGTAAAAATATTATTTTAAAAAAAAAAAAAAGAGAGAGAGAAAGAGAGAAGGAAGGAAGGAAGGTCCAAATTCCTGTGACAGCCTCATTATTCACAAATCTTTGGGAAATGAACTGTTGTCTGGATCATGCTTGGAAATCTCAAGTTTATATCAGTATAATTTTCTGTCCAGGGATATGGCAAAAGCTATGATGGAATGTCCAAGATCACCTTCAATTGAGAAATAAGCATTATCACTTTCTTTCCCTTTTAAAGTACAAAACATTCTTAGTAGTCAAATTAGATTTGTTTTTTCAAAAACTAAAGAGGACTGCAAAATTTCTTTCCAAAACATTTTTCCCCATAGCTTTCCAGCAGCTTTAAGAGGAAGAGACTCTTATACATCATCATTACATGGCACTTGCTTCAGATTTAAAACTATAACTCCATGTTTATATTTTTCCCCTTAAGGCTGTACTTCCAAATGTTTAATAACAGACTGATTGCTATATTGTCCATGTATTATTCTGCTTTTCCACAGGGTAGCAGTGTGTTTCAGAACAAGGCCACCACTGTGGGAATATGAATGAGTACACAAAATCCCTGCAGAAAGCAGCTGTTCCCTCTTGTACATATGCAAATGGAAGAATGCTAAATAATGAGGGCAGCTTTATTTCACAAAGGCAGACAACAACAGAGCCAAAGTAGACTACAACAAGGTTTTTGTAGGAAGCAGTGAACTGAAGTCTACAAAAAAGGATGAATTCTTCTTAATATTCTCAGTCATGAGAATCATGTTTCTTAGGGAAATACTGATTCATTGCTTGCAAAATTAATCCTCAAAATTATTTTTAAAACCCTAAAGACAAAGACATCGATGCATCTTTTCTAAGACACTGAGTTTATTCAAAAAAATTATCACATAATTAAGGCAGAAATCTGGACATTTTTTTCTCCCCAATACTATCAGTCTTACGTATGACCTTGGACAAGTCATTGAATCTAACTCAGTTTTCTTGTCCATAAAATGGAGATAATACCTCTGCCCAGGGCTAGTGGGAAGCTAAATCCATCGTCCATAAATGTGATTTGAAATAGCAAGGTGAAAAGGCTTTATCAGTGTTACATACTGCTGCATTTTTCACTGCTTTTAATAAGCCTAATGAAACCATGTAAATTTTGAATGACAACATTAAGCAGATTTTCAGGCCAGCTCTTGCTAGAAGTAAAAGGCATTACAGATTTCTTAAGATGACCCCGATCTGAGCTCTGACAACTAATGGCTGAGTCAGAACATTGCTATGTGAAGTACTGTGAAGAGTCTTCCAGATGTCAGTTGTTCTAACAGGGAACCGTTTATTCAATACTGGAGAGAGGAATTGCACCAGTGATAGAGGAGGAAGAAGAAATGGTTCACATTTGCTCATTGGTTAAGCAACAAGCAACACTAAAATCTTTCAAAGCTTGTCAGCGGCGTTCACTAGTGAAGCTCAGTACAAGCCATGCTTCTTACACAAGTGCACAGACAAGAAATAATTTATCAAACCAAAAACACACAAGCCAGAGATTAAACAGCACAGTTCTCCATATTGATCAGCTACAATTCCTTACCATAAAAAGCTGCCACCACAACCCCAGCAGGATTTTGGTAATAATACACGTCCTGAATTCACAATCCATAAAGAAAGTCCTTTGACAAAATGTTTTTTGCAACAACATTGAGTGTCACACCTTGACCTCACCTAACTGAAATGTGCTTAGGGCCAACACAGCTGCTGCTTTACAAACAAAATGTTACATATATTTTCAAGAAAAAGAGAGAAATCTAGGCTGAAATTATTCACCTAAATATTCACCTAGTGTCATTTAAAGAGAACATCCTTGTCACTGAAGGAGTCTGTGAGCAATACAAGAATAAACTTTAAAATTCAGAATCTTTTGCATTATTCCTTTAACAAACTATTCCACAAAATTACTTTGAAGAAATAAAAATAATTACATTTTTAGTGACGCTGTTTGTCCTCACCTTTACTACAGTCAACAGGTCTGTTACTTTTAGCAGTCTACTGTCCAAATTGGGCCACAATTTTGGCCATCAACTACCACCTCACTGCTTTTGGTGCTAAGCTATGAGACTTTTGTGCAGATATCAGGCTAAACACCCCAAGCACCCAGTCTAACAGTTACTACATTACCTAAAGTCAGCTCTACACCACACATAAAGGACATTTTTGATGCTGTGTCACACTTGTTGCATATGCCATAGAGTAAACTGAGTCTGCTTGAAGGCCTATTTTCATGATCAAGTATCCCAACAGAAACAGGAACACCAGTTGCTGAAGCATTAAAAACTACCATAAAAAATGCATTCCCATAAGAATGTCTTAAGAACAACAGAAAATAACAACAGCATGTGAAAACAAGTGTACTCCTGGACATTTCTGCAGTGGATTCTCCTAAATATTGCACATATTTTTTCACGTGTTTATGTGGCCAACTTTCTATGTCAATTAATTCGAAGTTTTCACTTCACTTGGGAATGAAACATGTGGCAGTATTGTGATGAGGCACCACAGAGCCAGGTTTTCCCCTCCCTGTTGAGACATGAGAGCATTTTTGATCCCAGAGCAGCAGTGAGAACATCCAGGAACTTGTGGGACTTCCCTTGGTTTGCCTGACTTCCAGCATCCATCTCTCCTCATTTCCTAATCCTCTTCTAATCTTCACGAGGCAAAGAGCAGTAAGCTGCAATGGCAGACTGGTGAAAGGAGATACAGGACACAGGAAATGAGCCTTTAATCCAAAGCTAAGAGCTGGGCCTGGCAGTGCTACAAATCAATATACACTGACTACAGAAGGTATCACCAAGCCTAGCAGGCACATATGGGAGAACTAGAAAGATCTCTGATTGCCACAGGTGAAAGAAAGCACATGAAACAAAAGTCTGAAATTCAGGAAACTAACTTTTGCCATAATTTTTATGGTTTAAATACAATTTCAAGGAAGAACTACAGCCTCCAAACTTAAATCCAAATGATTAGTGTGCAGCCTTCTAGCTAGAAGACATTTTGTTTTTAAACTACAGCTTCAAAGCCATCAAGTCTGGGACACTCTTGTTAGAGCCTGACTTGACCAATTGATTGACCACAATCACACTAGAATATCGATCATCACCATATCAAGAGTGGGCTGTTCAGACTCACCTTCTGTCTCACCACTAATGTCAACCTGAAGTATACTTTTAACCAATATTTCCCCTAAGGTGGTAAGAGAGCAGATGGAGGGTCTTCTGGACATAGCCATAGAAAAGATTAATCTCTCTGCACTCAGTTCAAGTAGGACACTATCAGTTTACTCCCACAATCACGTGGATTTGTGAGAGCTCTCTAACAAAAATGCAGGACACTTTTTGCACAGAAGCCAGACGAAAAATGTGCTTGCAGGAAACCGTGTTTCCCACCCCACTGCTTTCTATTCCATCCATTCCCTTTATTAACATAAGTACGTATCTCTGGGAAGACCCTTTCTTCTGCACCAAGTCTTACAGTCTTACTGATGTCCAGTAATGTCACTTTCCATGCTGCTTCCTGTTTTTAAACTCTCATCATTTCCCCTTCTTTATCTCCTCTTTCTCCGTATTTTCACTCCCAGCTTCCTAAGGTCCTGCTCTATTTAATGGTCTCCTCCATTTATGAAGGACTGACCTCCCTGCATTACCCAGATCACATTGTGCACTCTACTCACTGGCACCTCTCCACATCAGGGAAATTCTTCACCAAGTGAGCTCTCTATTCCTACACATGCCCACTCTCCTGCCACAGTCATCGTCACAGGGTGCCACCTCCACTGGGCACAGCTCCTGTTGCCAGCTAGACTCTCAGAAATAGAATCCCCAAGCCATCTGTCCAGGAGAGCTGAGGCAAAAGGGTTGCACAGGTGTCAGGGACCCTGCTGTAAGACGTCAGATGCTTCAGGGGGAGGCACATCCAGCCCATAAATCAGAAATCACCTTTCCCCTGGGTCATGACATTCCAGAGAATGAGGTAAACATGAAGAGATTTGTTGGCTTTACCCTCTTCTTTCAATGCTCTCTTTGATCAGCTTTGAACATCTCATTAGAAGCGCAACACAAAGTATCCTATTACTTTTCTATTTTTAATATCCCCTTCTCCATTGTGGCCCCAGTCCTCAGTATTATACCCTACCACAGTTTCCAGTATGAAAAATTTAATACATGCTTCAGGCCCCAAAGCATACCAGCAATTAAAAAGAACCAGTTCTTCTACCCCAGCAGAAGCCAGCATGAGAGGCATTGCATAACAACTGGAAAAAACATAAATAAATAATCATCAAATCAGGTCTGAGAGTCTTTCACTTCGTATACCTTCTCTTATTCCAAAATCAGGGATGGATTTACCTAAATTAAACATCTGACATAGGTCTGATACTGCTTCATGGACAGTCCAGCCACCTATGCAGAAGTAATAAACTACTGGGTATGGTGTGGTAACATTATCAGTTATCCTCTTGCAGCTCTGAATCAAAATGTGGATACACCTGCACTAGCATCCAATGCCAGACAGACACAACTCTGTCCTCAAGTCATAACTCCAAGTCTGTGCACTTACCATGCCCATGGTCTTTGGCCTCACTTCTCAGAACGGCCATTTAGCCCAGGGGCACTGCTGAAATGACAGCACTCCACTATTTATGACTCCAAGACTAATATTACAAGCACCGTTATAAAAGTAGCTTAGGCACCATGCTGGATTGTATACCCCTGCCTTCTTTATTTGCAGAGTACACACACACAACACGACCCCATTTTCGTATGCAACCTTTGAGCAATTGAGGAATGGCAATGGTAAAATTAAGAAGTGGTATATGTGGCAGAGCTTATATCAACAGATTTGGAAAGCCCCATATAGAGCAGACTCTCAGCATATGTTCTCTTGACACGGTTATCCTCAAAACCCTTGGGACCCACCCTGATACGTATTTCATAAATAAGAGGCCTTCAGACAGCTATAAGCAACTTCAACATTTATTTATTCTAATATCATCTGCTGGGTTCATAGCATATATTTTACCAGCATGCCTCTATGAAACAGTCCACCGCACAAAAGCGGAGCTGAGACACAGAGCAAAAGCCATCGCAATAAATGTAATTAGTACTGTAGCAATACCATATGTACTAAATGTACTTCACTATGAAAGCTTACACTGATCACTGCAACATAAAAATGTCCGTTAAAATAACATTAATTGTATTTATTAGTACTGTGTTTCAGAAGATGTTAACTACAGTGTTGCCTATGCTCTGTTAACAAAAAGCAGGATGTATCCAATTTTACAGAAATTCTTACAATTCATCCCAGTCCAAATCAAAGGAGGAAGTTTAAAAATAAAATTTCAGTCCATTTAAGATGCATGCACCTATAGTAGCCAACACACCCTCCAAATGTAACATCAGATAAAAGTTTGCTGCACGAATATCATTACAATCTTTTTCCTCTACTTTCTTCCAAGACCAGCAATCTTTGATTACAAAGTAATTTTTAAAAAACACTTTCTTTACTGAATATTTGGTGTTAAATTCAGATCAATATGGACTAAGACATACACTTTCAATTGAAAATACAGGGCATATTGCCATAGCTGTAGTTCTCAAATATACACACCTAACTGAACTGTTTATTAGCAAGATGGCAGATAATGACACAACTATTCTCCAAGCAAATTGAGGGACACATTGCCAATATTTCCTAATGAAACCTTCCGTACATTCATTTAAGTCTTGAAAAGCCTGCTCTGTTTTCAAGTGCATTTGGATTAAATATGAGGTCAATATATAATTTCCTATGGGTTTTGGAATCATAAATATAAAGCTTAATCCAGCAGTCTGTTTTACGTGGTATGTATACAGTTCTTTCATTCCAGGAACCTGCAGAAGACTGCAAAACCTGAAAAACTTTGCTATTACTTTTAAAAGGTGAATAATCACACTAAGCATGACAAGATGATTACAGTGCTAACCATGGAATCTGATTTATCTTTTAAAAGATCAGTTTAAATCATCAGAAGTTGCATTTGGTTTTATTGGAGATTCATCATATTGAAAGGTTTTTGAAGAAAACAACAAAAATAGTTTTGTTTTAATGTTAAGAAGGGTCAGACTAATAGACATAAATTATTTTAGTGCCTTAGTGCACCAAACACCTGTGTGCAGCTTTCAGTGAAGTGGCTGAATTATAGATAGTTTTAGTTTTGAAAAAGTGAAGCAATTTAACATAAAGATGTAGATGACTTGTCAGACATAC